>JAPMOB010074369.1:0-10200 GCA_029875015.1 Lepomis gibbosus | reverse complement strand
AACTGTACCTGCTCTGCCTCAGTGTCCTGCGTTTGGGTCCTAAAACCTGTCCTGCCAACACACACGACAAACCGTGACAAAAATGATGAAGAAGTGAGAAATTATGAAGACTTAGATGTATGTCTGATCACATTAATATCATCACAGTATCAAGAAACACTGTATTTTTTTAATTATAATATTGGTTGGATTGGAATTACATGCAATACAAAAGTGCATACTAACTTGCAGACTAACCATAGTGTGAGGTTTTAAAGCACATTATAATGATGCTCTTTTGCTCATCAACCAACTGATTGGATCTCTCACTGCTGAGGGGGGCAACAGTCACCCCCACTGGGTGTAAATCCCATCACCTTCTGTGAGCGTTTCACAGGAACATCCCACCTCAGCACATACACTCAGTGATCTAATGTATGCGTAATCAGTCGAGCATGTGCTTAAAGTGTTAGTACTTTGTCCTCACAGACAGATGGTCTCCCCCCTCTTCCAATACCACCTTCCCTTACCTCCTTTTCAAAAACACATGTATTTGATTTATGTTCTGCCTCCATTAGCAACTCTCCTTTTTTGTTCCTCTTTTCTTCTTTTAATTGCTGCATTTTCTGTCTCTTACCTTTTCTTCTCTACACACAAAGGCTTTTGCCACGGAAATGATAAGAGAAGGTGTTGCTTTTTTGCAGGCTTGAAGTATTGCTGTATTTGGATGTAGGCTTTGAATCTAGAGACAAAGCCTATCTTGTGCTGACCCACCTGAAGGTGGACCCACAGGCTTTCCACCTGTTAGGACTTTATACTTTAAGACTTTCACATAAACTACTCTGGAAATCTCGAGGGATAGCCTATCTCTGTTTATGTTACTGGTTTCAGGCAACATGAAAATTCCACAAACACAATAAACAATGATCATGACTTTTTACCCCCATTTATGTTTTTATCGCTTTAACTGTCACAAATAGAGTGCTTTTTCAACCTCAGTATCATCATGGGAAGAATATAACCAATAGAAATATATGGTTCTTATAAACAGCAGCTTAAGTGTTTCTGTATTTCAGCAAGTGCGCCTCTCTCACAGATATACACGTTGCATTATCACATTATGAAAAATGGCATTGGAACACCTGCTCTTATTTGATTTCTCACCATTTTATATCAAGGCATCTGCAGTATGTTGTTCTTATCATATGACGGCAGAGGATGCATTAGTTCAACACTCTGTTCAGTAGAATTCAAGGCAACGATTTGGAGCAGAAAACAACTGTAGCATCAAATGCTGAAGATATTTTGGGGCAGATTGAACAGAAAAAAAAATCAAGATGGGCAACTGTGATGTGTGTGATCACACCTCAGGTGTTTAAAACACACACACTCCTGTCTGCTTATATCAGATTTGGTTTGTTATATGAACATCACAAAGTGGTGAATGTTTTGTTTTTGTTAGGAGTGAGGGGATGGCTTAGCCGAGATGGAGTTGTATTGATCCTCCATCAACACCCCACACGCTAAATCCTTGACAACAGTGATTGAACATTTTACAGATACTTGCCTGTGGGTTGGCTTTTTACGAAGAAACCTTCCTTTTTGACTGCTGCTGTCTCACATTTTACTGTAATTGTGGGTTTGAAAATTGTATAGTTCCAATAGGTTAAAAACGCATGGTTCCCAAATACAAATTTCAATATTTGTTCAGAAAGTTTCCATCTTCTGAGATAAATGAATTTGTTCAAAATATACCTCAACGCTAATGACAACCATTTGTCCCCTGCTGTGTCGATCGATTACTTCACCCTGAAAACAGCCAGGTTGATATGCTCTAGGAAGACAGTGTTTACAATGCAAATAGATGAAATATTATTGAAAAATAAATCTTTTCATATGATATATTTGATCTAAAATACCTTTATGATTGCAAATAACAATGAATTGTTGTTTCAGCGGATGGAGCATCTAAATCTCACTGATCCAGAGAGAACTACAATATTACAAGGATGAAACACATTTTAATACTTATTGTTGCAATGAAGTTGCTATGAGAGAAGAGCATTTTAGGTGTCACTTTTACAATGCAGATCTCACAGGCAATTTACCTCCAAAGGTTGCCATTCTGCAAGGTGCACTGCTGTGTGTTACTTTAGTGGGGGTAGTGAATATTTCAGGATACTTTATCTCCTGTGACTGTTTCATATGAACATCAATTGTAAACATCTCCACTGACAGAGGAGATAAACCGTGAGTTGTAAGATTACTTGAAAAGCCCTGAAAACAGCGAGGTTGATCGACTGTAGGGAGACAGTGTGTAAAATGCAAACCAACAAACCTGCTGAAGGCCCACCCTAAGCTGTTAACTAGCGAAATTAATGCAGTTGTGTGTGTAAAAAAATGTCACTTCTGTTCTACATACCTGTGTGCACAAACAATTTGCTGTGGAGTGGACACCTGACAGGACAGTTTCTTACAGTCTTGAGCTTGAATATGCATCTTGAGGAGAGATGAAGCCAGGGTGCACATTAAATAAACGTGACAGGACATTTAGACAACCACAAAATCTAAGCCATTTACACTCCTTTAAATGTAATTGAAATAAATTATAAATTGTGTATGTGTTATTGTTTTCTTGTCTTAGTATTTTAAGGGTAGAACTGAGCTATTCGATCCTGTTGGTAACTCACAAACTGACTTTGCACAAGTAATTTAGCTCCCGGTGGTGGAAAATTTCATTGACTTCATTTATGATCAAGCATTCTAGTGACTTTGTGCCAACAGTTATGTTCACTAGCGGAAGCATTATCTACTTCTACAGAGAGTTATAAACTTAATGACTCAGCATAATCTAATTTTCTACTTCATTATTAATCTGTTCCTTGGCAGCTGTTTTCAGGAGGGAGAATCTGTTCAAAATGAATGGTTTTATCATGTTTGCTGCAGTCACTGTGCAAGCTGTTCATACTGCCTCACTAGCAAATACTCAACAGACAGAGATATGACTATTATTATACTCAGTACTGTACTTTTAAATCTGTTTTTTAGTCTTACAGTCCAAGATACAAAATCACACAAGAGAAGGACTACTTTTAAACATCAAATGCTAATTCAGGTGAGCTGATTTGAACAATTTCTATCCTATACATGTGCACAAAACCCACACACTTGCACAAAACAGCACACGACTCACACACTAAGAACAGCCTACAGTTGTAGGCAAGGTGTTTTTGGAAAAGCAGTAAATCCCCACTAGATGAGGTGTAATGAGGGAGTGCTGGGCTGTGATCCCTTCTGCCCTGGGCTTAATTTGGTAATACCTGCCCCCACAACAGCCCGGCCGTTGGTAGAGAACACAACCAGGATTTACTCTCTTTATTACCTTGGTGGAGCATTTAATTTCCCGGGCATTTGTGTGGGTTAGTGGTACAAGCATGTGGGTGTCTGGACTGGCAATCACTCAGGGTGATGCTGGGAGACAGTGACATATGACAGACTCATCACATCAGGCAAGGGGTAGAGAGGTAGACAGAAAGAGGCAGCGGGGAATAATCCTTTGTTTGGTATGATGAGGCCTCAGCTGGCCTGGGTTACGAAAGAGAATGTGTGCAACATACATTTACTTGCAAGTGTTACATGTGAATGCGTGGGTGTCTCTGTCTTTCCATGTATATTATATTGAGTCATGTGAAGGCCATTGCTTCACTGAGTGGCCCAAAGGAGCTGATAAACACCACTTGCTCACCATCTTAATAAATAAGTTGACACCCAAATTGTTTTTAATCAACATCTCATTTTAGTTGCGCTCTAATGAATTCATTATGGTGGCTTGGGGAGAACACTGAGCTCAACAATGGCTGGCAAGTGTCTTGCATCCGCACTAGGGGATCCACAGAAATATCATCAAACAGAGATTAATGTGTGAATATTCCATTATTATTTTCAAAATAGCCAGGGCATCGCTTTGTGCTGAAAAGTGGTGGGGACGTAGGAGCTCAGATAAGGGGTGTGAAGAGACACTTAGCTTGCGAGACATCATAAGTTCATGAGAATGAGACGAAAAGATCCTTAAACAGTGTTTATAAAGATATCCTCAATGGCGAGAAATATGGGGGGACCGCCGTCAGGAAATTTTGATCATTAAACACTTCATTTCCTGCATTCTGGTGAAAGTTTCTGCACCGATTTATGGTGGAAATGTTTTTATCAATGTAAAAGGAAACAGAGAATTCAGGGAGCACGTGACTTTTCAAAATATATAATTATAATAGAATATAATGCAGTGCATCTCTCAGGCGGTTTGTGTTGCTTTCAGATCTGTTTCTCCTGTATATCAACTTTTGTCATGTAATATCATCCCTGCTGAGGCGACACATATGAAGGCATGATTTAGTCTTCACTTCTCTTTTGTCATGTCAAAGGCAGAGAACAGAAAACTTGGCCAAAAACAAACTGTGTAATAAAGTTGTTTAAGTTACTGATTGGTGCACATTTTTAGGTCATTTTATATTCAGTAGCTTGTTTTTTTTTTTAGCTTAAGTTACTTTTTTTGGACAATGCACAATCGTTTCTTCTATATTTTAATTGCACTGCATGTTTAAATAAATGTCTCTAAAGGCATTTTCATTTGTTATTTAACTGCAAGCTATATTTCAGAAGGTTTAACAAATTCTGCTTAAAAATAGTGGTGGGGACAAAATCAGCCATTTCAAAAAGAATAGATAGATATTGTTTCTTATAGTTTTGGTGATCTTTCCTGATAACATTACACTCACCAAAGTACCTGCTACGATCTGGGAACATGAAACATCAGCAGTCAGACGTCCAGACAGGTTTACACAAATTTAACCAGAGTTTTTATCAGAACTTTTTAACAGCTGTGGGTTTGATGAGATCAGTAAACAGTAAATGTGTGGCTGTAAAATCAAAACAATGAGCTGAAAGATGCTAAATTGCTCATTAGAGCTAAGGGGAACTACAGAGTCATGATTAGTCTCTATGGGATTGTTGCTCAGTGTGACAATTGTTAATTAAAGACTATTGATTATAGCAGCTTTTAACTTTAATGGATGTTTCCAAACCTTGTTTGATTTGACCATTTGCCTTCATTGTTTGTCTTACCTGAAGGTTTGTTTAAAACCTGTATTATCCTTTGACTGCACCTGTTTCTGGCCTGGTCAGACTTCTTTTAAGGGACATCACAAGTTCCCACAGCACCACAATTAACTTGGTGAATACAATGTTAAGTACAAAAATAAGATATAAGTTGTAATAAATTGGAGCTATTTATTAAACTGCATTATTCTAATCATGGTATTCGCAATAGTAAGGAATTCAAACATTGTCTCCACCACTCAGTGACATTATGTTATCATGCAGATAAAGCCAGCATAAAGATGTCAAGAGGAAAACCCAAATGAAAAATCTTATGACATGTCAACATGAGTGATATTGTGCATACTCCTCTGCAGTTGGCTGTGTTATGCCATATTTGGTTTTGTGTAGATCAAAGTGAAAAAAAATAGAAATGTTACTCTTTTCACTATGTGATATAATCAAGATGAATTACCATTATGATTGCAAATAACAATGAATTATTTTTTCAGTAGATGGAACATCTACATGTCACTGACCAAGCAGCAGACAACTACAATATTACAAAGATAAAACACATTTGAATACATATTGGTGTAATCGAGTTTCTATGATAGAAGAGCATGTTTTCTTTCAGGTGTCACTTTTACTGCGCAAATCCAACAGGCAATTTCACTTGCAAGTGTTGCCACTCGGCCAGGTGTACTGCAGTTTATTACTTTAATGGGGGTAGTGAAAGATTTCATGATCATTTATCTCCTGTGACTGTTTCATATGAATATCAGTTGTAAACATCTGAGTCCGGTGACAGAGGAGATAAACTGTAAGTTGCTTGTGGTATCTGTAGTCGTATCACTGGTTCAGAGTCCCAGCCATCCACTTCTCCAGCCTCTCTCCTCAGTCATGTTCTGTGTGGAGAGGAAGGATGTACCCCACTTCCTAAAGCTCCACCCTGCCCCATGCTCTGCAGAGGAAAGAGGAGAACATAGAATGCAGGACTAAAGAACCCCTTGGGGAATAAACCTTAGGGTGGGAACAGCACAGACAGCTTCTCTGTCATGAATCATGGCTGTTTATATGGAATGGCAGGGTGTGGGACTAACCTAAGTGAGTCTGATTTTGTTTGCTTTGATCATTGCATTTACTTGATCTGATTAGGATCAAGCACAACTTGCCACCAATAAAAAGGTCGGAGGAAATTTCTGAAGCAATGTTCCTTTGTTGACCAAATGAGATCAGCAATAAGTCATTGCTCTACTTTGTCATACTATAATTTACTAGATCAATGGGAGGTTTGATATTTTGATGTAAATGGTAAATCCCATTTCCTGCACCACAGATTCTGTCATGCGCAGGAATGAAAAATGAAATGGTTACGGTCTTTTTTGCCTGAAGATGACATCAGAGTGGCCCTTGAAGTGACCTTGGAAATATTTGAGTTGACAAAGTGCTACAAGTGCTCTTCTGTATTGTACTCCCACTGTGCACAGTGTTTTAGTCCACTGAGGTAATACAAACCACACAATGCATTTTTTGGAAAGCAGGAGTTTCTTTTTTGATATTTACCTTCTCTGTCAGTTTTGGCATCCTTTTTGGATCAAAATTCTGAAGACTGAAGTCTGAATCTGCTGTTTGTCACTTCATTCCTAGGTGTTTCACTCCTGTGAGGAAATGCTTGGGTGCTGCTGACAGACTGGAAGTTGTCTCCACAATGCACAATGTGTCTTTTCAGTAAGAGGGGACAATAGTGAAGAAGGAACAGTAGGATTGGCAGAGCAGGAAACATGCTGAGGAGGACAGGAAATAGGAAGCGCAAGCAGGAATAAACGCTGTTGAAATAGCCAGAGGGAAATTTCCGTTCCACTGTCTTAAGGTTCTCCTGCAAGTAATTCCTCTGCTGTCCTTAAAGAACACTTAAAGGGAGCCTCACCCCAAAGAAAAAAGATTTAATAAAGGGAATATATCATGGTTAATATTAACACTGCACTGATACAAATCGGCATAATGGAGGCACGGGTCCATGAAATTGATTGTCTTGTGATATTTGACTGGGCTGAGCAATTCTAAACAAACGTTAGTACCAAAATCACTGAGAATAATAAATGAATGAAAAACTTCTTCTACCATCAACTCATGTACCACTGTGACTGCCTACGAGCTCAAACTGAATCTGACTTGGAATGAAAAAAAGCTAACTTGGAATGAAACTTAAAGGAATAGTTCAACATTTTATTGTCTTCCTTGCCCAGAGTTATCAGAAGATTGATGCCACTGTCACGCCCATACTAATTATGTAGCTGAAGCCAGGTGCCGGTTAGCCTAACTCAGCACAAAGAAAAAGCTAATTTGGCTCTGTCTACATGTAAAAGCACTCTACTACCAGCACCTAAAAGCTTGCTAATGAACACATTTGATTTTCTTTGATAGCTGTTTCTCCTTCTTCCAGACGTTATGCAAAGCAAAGCTAATAACCTGCTGGCTGTAGCTCCTTTTAACCATGCAAATATTAAGAGTTCATCGAACTGGACAGCAAATTTCCCTGACAAACTATTTCTTTAGTTCAATGTAATTATTTGCCAGGTTTGCTTTTATGTCATTTTTATTTGCAATCTGTAACTAACATGAATTCAAATATAAGCTGAACATGTGAAAAGTGTCATGTTTTCCCATTTGTAAATGTCTGTCTTCCTAGAGTTTCAAATAAACAACTGTGCCTGCATTTGGTCATAGTTGGAGTCATATGAGGTGAATTTACAGACTGAATGAGAATCTGGTCAAAGGTATGTTAGCTTTAAAAGTTAACTAATCTGTAATCAGTAATAATGACAATGTATTAATATGAAATATAACTGCAGGATTGAGTCAAACTTGAACCTAAAAGACACACTAATCCATGCAGTGGCTGCATTTAAGGCTACATATTAATATCTACATATCAGCCTTTTCTCCATCTAAGAAACCAAACAGCATGGGGAAAAATGCAGATAAATCATAGCAAGTCCTCCACCCCTGTAGGCAGGAAGTGCCAAGCCCAAATCGTCTGTGGGGCTCTGCCCATCAGAAACAGGAAGAACAAATGTGCAAACCAGCAATGACGCCACACCCCAATCACGCTAGGAAGATGGATTGTGTTGTTGAACACCTTGGTGATTTTGGGACAACCCCATGTAAGATAGATCTGGACCAGCCTCTTTGTGTTACAATGTTGACATTGGCAGTGTGAACCTAGGATTTGATATGATTGCTATTTTACTACATTAGTAATTGCAATCAGGCTTTTCACACTGCACTTAGCCCAGGACTAAAAGTATTAGAATCTTCTTAATCCCTATTTAAGAAATGTTCACATTGGCACAATCAAAAGCGGGCTATACCTGGCTTTAGCCCAGGGATTGCTAACCCTGCTCTGAAGCAGGGTAAGCCAAAGTGCTAAAACCCTGAGTTAACAATGTCTGTGTGAAAAGGGGCTAAGTTATCCCAGGGTCAACTC
This sequence comes from Lepomis gibbosus, assembly GCA_029875015.1. Classification (NCBI taxonomy): domain Eukaryota; kingdom Metazoa; phylum Chordata; class Actinopteri; order Centrarchiformes; family Centrarchidae; genus Lepomis; species Lepomis gibbosus. Next base: position 1,637 of record JAPMOB010074369.1, on the reverse strand, counting down.
TTAGCCCAGGGTTATCCTATGAGTTAGAAAATAATACTGTGTTAAAAGCCATAATGTGGAAAATCAACAAACTAAAACCCACAGCCTCAAACAATCAAACACAGCATGGATGCATTTTCACAGCAAATGAGATCTATTTATAGAGTTCCTTGGCAATAGGCTCAATGCAATTTCAGTTAAAGGTAAACACATCCATCACATAATAAATAATTTAATAAATACCTCACATGCAAAATATTTCCTGCTTTAATACAAAACAGTGAACAGAGGGGTGTGTTTTTTTCCTAGGAATCTTTTCACACTGACTTAGGAAGCATTTAGATGCACACCATCACAATAGTGTAATAATATATGAAGATAACACACACATTCGTTTTGGGATCATATAGCAAGACAACACGGTTTTGTTGAGTGTATATATAGAGTCTAATTACATTGTGAGCAGTGGCGATAAATCACTGGAGTCTTAATCAAAGCACTACAACAGAGAGAGTCATCAATCACTTAGTACAGCACAACACAAAATCGGCCTGTAGCGTCTCCTTGTCTTCTGGCTGGCAGCCCCGCTCCGTGCCTAACATGGGACATATCGCTGTGACACATTATCATTAGCACAATCAACACCACTTTGGACGTCCTGCCAGAATGCCATCAAATGGCAAATGGATATGGAGATATATGAGGCCATAAAACTGACAAACCCTGATTCCCATGTCAATGCATGTAAAGGAAAAGTGCAAAGGAAAAACAAGATTTTCTTCTCAGACGAGGAAAGACAAAATATCAGCAGCTCCTCTGAGGTTCTTCTTCCTAGCAAGGTGTCACATTACTGATAGCCTGCTATGATCAAGTATTTCAAGTAATGGTCTATTCAACTCTGGACTCCTCAATCTTTGCATGGATGTGTTAACTGTAGTTGGCTGTGATGGATGGCGGAGAGCTGGGTCACCTCAAAGGCACAGTAGTGACATTCAGAAAGTCCCTGCTTAAGGTGGGGGTATGACAGATGGCATTTCAGTGGAATCTATAAAAATGTGTCAGCACTGGAAAATGTTTGACTTCTAGTCCTATGCTGCCCTACTTTAGATCCAGTGTGCATTCGACAACTCTCAAAGTAATGCTTGAGGCAAAACCAATAGAGGACACCTTATATCTGGGCAATCATACCTGAGTGCCCATGTGCAACACTCCCACAGCAAGGGTCCTCACTTATAATATAACTGAGTTTTAAGTGTCTTGCGGGATCTTCCATCTTTTTTGATGAAATTCTATCACATTTCATTGCTGTTTAACATAAGAGCATATCTGAAGTTAAATGAAAGAGGACAAGACAGACAGAACAAATAGAAAAAGAGAGAGAGAGGAGGGCTAAGATGGCAGGCAGTCAGCTATGAAGGACATGGCCGCAGCAGTTATTTTTAGTTATCAGTTTTCGGAGGCTGTCATTCGGAACATCTCATTAAAAATCAGAAAAAAATCTTGATGCTCCATCAAACCATTCGAGTCACTGAACAAAACCTATATGCCCTGGTTTGCATGCTCTCTGTCTCCGTCTCACTCACTCTCTCTCTCACACACACACACACACACACACACACACACACACACACACACACACACACACACACACACACACA
>JAPMOB010074260.1:0-18944 GCA_029875015.1 Lepomis gibbosus | reverse complement strand
GTTCAGTTCTTCAGTTCCAGAACTGAAGAAGTCCCTTGGATGAGGGATGAAACGTCTTCCAGTATCTTCAACCAAGTCCAGTTGCCCTTGATTTTAACCTTCGTTGAATCATGATCATCTTTATCATACAATTTTAAACAATGTAAAATGCATGTGGAATTTGTTCTCTGAATTTAACCCATCCTAGATAGGAGCAGCGGAGAGCAATTGTGCAGCACCCCAGTTAGGAATTCAGGGCCTTACTCAGGGGCACCTTCAGCAATGGTCTGTGCTGGACTTGAACTCTCCAAGGACTGAGCTAATGCCGCCCCAGGCAGATGAAGTATAAGAGTTCAGTTTGTAGGACCCAACAGTTGGGTGAGCTTCTGTGATGCCTGCAATGTGGCTGCTATGGCCATGCTATAAGTGAAGGAGCAGAAAGGAACATGTACAGGTGTCACCTTACATCAGCTCAGTCTTGTGGATCTCAGCAATCCGCCGCTCCAATTTCTCTGAGTGCTTGGGGAAGAACTGGAATTTGGAGCTGTAGCCCTCTGGATGTTTGCCGGGGTCATAGTCACCAATTTCAGCTGGAAAATGGTAGAAAAGACAAAGCAAAAGAAAGGTCAATTTTGATGTTTGATGGTGACTTTTTAATCTACTTACATCATTTGAAATGCAATTGCCATTCAAAACCTCATAGCTGTCATTGGCTGGAAGTAGTTCCAAATGCACATGTAAACAATAATATATGATGCATACAAAACAAGTGTTCATTAAATATATTCAGGAATGAGCAAATGCTGATGGTGAGCCATTTTTAAATCCCACCTGAAAACACATCTATTTAAACTTGCATGTCCCACGTGATCACTCTTTCGCAGTCTTTGTTTCCACTTGTTATGTACCCTGATTTTATGCATTGTAATAATAATCAAAATGTCAATTTTAACGATTGATTGCTTTACCGTTTTATTATTTTGAGATGACCTTGAGTGTTCAGAAAGGCGCCGATAAATAAAATGTATTATTATTATTTATGGTGGTCAGATGATTCATAGGTTGAGTAAAAAGTAGCTACAATTGTGAAACATTATTTGAAATAAAGAACTATCTCAGTAATTTCATATAATCAAATTTCCTATGTTTTTTATTTGCATTCAATTACTGTACCAAAAGGGCATTTTGCCTGGTGGTCCTGATAAAAACTAATGTAGTGAATGGTGTTTAAAGACAGTCCCTGAGCATAAAAACACAAAAAGACAAAAGCACACAGTACAAATTTGCAAAGTACACAAGGCAGAGACTGATAAATCAAGGTTTTTTGAAGGTGCCTGTGCACAAAAAAGTTCACACAAAAACATAAATTACTGTGTATACTGAAAAGTCCAGGATGGATGGACACTCACATACGTCTTAGAACTTAAACAACAGCATACATAAATAAATAAAAAATGTGTATAGAACAATAAATCCTGTGTCTTTATACATTATGTGTGTACCATCAACAATATCTGATTCCTGTTCTCTGCATCACTGTACCCAGCTTCGGCAGCCTAGTAAAATAACCACTGACATCAGATTGCAAACGGTGGAGGAACTACATGGAGAGTTTGGCTACTTGCCTGCTCTCTTGGGAGCATTGTACTGCTCAGGCAGCCAAAACTGCATCTTAGACAGCCCAAAACATTCCAGTTTATACAGGGAATAGACATTGTGGATTTATTTATTTGTATCCCCATTAGTCACTACCAAGGTCTTCCTGGGATTCACATGACAGGATTGACATGCTGTCAGTGTCAAATAGTGCTTACTATACAGCAGACACCTGGTGAAGAAATTATTTACAGACAGGGAAGGCTCAGGCAGCCACTGATGTGGCTAATACCTACGATTTAACTTAACTGGTATTGCCCCTCTTTACCACTCTCTGTACTACCTGTGAACATTATATGCAAATCATTAGCAAGTGCTGACATTTTCACCAAATTTTTCTTAGGGTGTAAATAAATACAGTAGATGAATAGATGGATAAAGATAGATAGATATAGACAGGGGGGCATGCCAATATTGGCCAGTTTCTTCCAACATATTGATGACTGTGGTGTTTAGGAACCAGGAACATTTAGATACAGGGATATGCTGAGAAAAAGGCTGGCAGGATAGCTTGCACATTTGCACACACCCACACAGTAAAGTACATATATGGCAGAATGTGAGTGCGTGCACACACAGAACACAGCTGGTAAGTGTTTATTAACAAGCCAGGGTCATATGGAAATCATAAAGAGTCTACAGACAGTCACAGACAATATGAATATCATTCACAGTCATATGTGGCAGACACACCTCTGTCAGAGGAAATATGGTAAATTATCTACAGTTGTCATTTGGGGTGAGGACTCCAACATGAGACCTGTGGAAGCTGAGGGTAGTAAACACTTGAATTAAATCACGTAATATTCGATCAAATCAAATCTATGAGATAAAACATTTCATTTAGCTCAAATGCACCAGTCAGAGGACGCCATAGCATTGCTTGGCTTTCTGGTCAGGGTTGGATGTATGTCCAATGTGAGGACATTTGTGTTTGTTTGAGAGAATTTAAAATAAACTCACAGTAGTGTGGTTGAAAGACTCCCTATTTTGTCATACCTTGCAATATGTAGGCAGCCAAAAGAGCAGCATCTGATGTCTTGCACAGGAGGCGACCATGGTAGAGGTCCCTCTTAACCTGCAGGAAGACGAGATATCTGTGGAGTGGAACACAGAGAAACTGATTTGGGTCATTATTTGGATAGGATCAATATCGACATACCTTTTCTTGGCAGCACAGACAGGGGATGTTTACAATTTAGAGGTAGTGTCTCTTGAGGCTACAGTTGTAGCTCGAGGGACACCTTACTCTTGAAAGTCAGGGAATCACCAAAAAGCTTTATCCAGTAAATGTTGGGATATTTCACAGGATGAGGGAAAACTGACTTGCTGGTGGCGCTAGAGGAAAAGTCAGGGGATAGCTAAAGTCAGGAGGATTCATTCTTGGGGATCCACGAATGAACTGTGATGGTACCACTGGCTGATCGACCGACTTACAGACCGATATTGCTGCTAGCATGGCTAAAAATAAGATGACAAAATAATGAGCATGTATGCAAAGGGGATACTGGGCAAGAGGCTGTTCTTAAAAACAACAAACAAAAAATCATATGATAGCTTCTGAAGCAACTGCCCTGTGTTTACTAGTGGTTATTACAGATAAGCTACAGTATCTCTACACAGTGAAATGTAAAAAAAAATAACATGTAGGCAGCCCCATTACTCTGGGGCCCTTTCCCAACCCATTTATAATTAATCTATAAATACAAAAAAATGTATAGAATGTATGATGTTTCTATTGGAACATTAGACACGGGACATGCAGACAACCTCAAGGCAGAAGCCGAGCTAAAGCATAATCATTTTGAGAATTGACAATGATTTAAAATATGACTGCTGGTAAGCACTGAAGTCCTGTGGGAGCAACTCAATTTTCTGGTCTTGTCCACAACATCCAGAGATTACTCATATGTCAATTTTCCCGCCCGTGATTCAGCTTCTCTCCCAGCAGCAAAGCAATAAATAGTATAGCAGTACTAAGCATTGCTGTACTGAGCTTTTTACATTATAGAACGCCCAAGTTATTGCCTGATGATATTACCTAATGTCTGCAAGTTATATGTAACAACACACTGTGCTCATTTGTATGTAAGTGTCGATGAAGTGTTAAGCTTCATTTATTTACTTCAGTGTGTTTATGTTCAGCTAGACAGTCTCACCCTGCAGCTGGTAGCAAGTCATGAAGCTGCACATGGGCATTTCTTCTGGATCCCGCCTACCTTTTTGTGAAATTCTATAATATATAAAGAAAATTAAAAGCTGAAAGCAACATACAAATCTATGCAAAATGTTACATTACACGCTTTTGCTTATTGCATTTGTGTGTCGGAGAAAGCTTCCAGTCAGAACAGATGGCGTAGGATAGAGGAGCTCTCCCATGCGGGCGCTCTGCTCTATTAAGTAGGGCTGGATTGCGAATAAGAGATTTCACTGCGTGGCAACCAGTCGAGGGATGTGATTTACAGGGATCTGTGCACTCAGTAGCTCTCTGGCACTCTCCTCACAGCAGTTTGTTCAGCTGTCAAGGATGCCACACACAGTATAGTAGTGGCGAGGAGTTTCATGACACTGCAGCTTATACAGAAAGGGAATAGTCCTCCTGCACACAGACCGACTGTTGAACTCTGGATACTGTTATGAAATCAAACATTTCTTTTTTCTTTTTTACTTGCATCACTTATTTGCCTTTCCATTCTAATTCAATACTAAATTCTGATTTAAAATAGTCTACAGTACTTCAGAATACTTTTTAGATGGTGATTTTAATGAAGAAGACACGCTGAAGACATGTTCATGCTTAACTTTTCCATGAGGATTATCACAGACACACAGTATTGTACGGAAAGGTTCACACAAAAGCAAATATTTTTCTTCAAACCTCTACTAAGCTACAGTACACTTCTCCAATTTTAAATTATCTAGAAGTCTGCTGCAGAGGCATAAAATAATAACAGTAAAATTTGAGAATATTTTTGATCTTATTTTGTGGGGCAAGGAAGTTAATAGAAAGGCAGAAGATAGATACACTCCATTTGGTTCAATAAAGATATCAATATCTCCAGATACTTAATTTATTTTATCTCTGCCATTTGGCTTTGTTCTATGTCAGCATTTTTACTTTGTGTTTATGGCTTCCCAAGAAAGAGTGATGTGTGATGTAATCATCCCTAGTTAAGTGTAAGAAGTTAATTAATAGTTACTCTGTTTTTAAAATGTAATAATGTCGGATCTTCTACAAACCAGCATCACGCTTTACATGGGAGTCACAATTCTCTACTTTCTCTATTGAATCCACTAAACACAAAGTAGACTTTATGGCTGACCTGAAATACAAAAAGGAACACAAATGTGCCTGTTTGAGTTGAGTTGCTCTCATGTGTTTTGGTTGGCTCCAAATGAAAATGGTAGAGGGTGACAGTGCAATTTCCTTTTCACATTGCCGGATTGTGATTCATTTTTTCTTCTTTCCACTCTATCCTTTGAGTTTTCTCAGTCTAATCGCGTAATCATGACCTCTTGCTGAAATGTCTTTGGTATATAAAACAACTGTCAAGTGATTACTTCTAACTCCCCGCCATGCCAGGGCATCACTTTTTCCACTTTTTATTTTTTATACCACCAGTGAGTGGTCAAATAAAACAACAAGAAGCTGCAATGAATAACAAGAGCTGCAAAACCAGAGGAAAAACAATACCAGAAGTACATTTCTAGGGATGTTCGGGTTGTCTGTGTAAAGACTAGTGATTAAAGGTTTGATTCATAAAGGTTCATAAAACTGTGTGCTTAATCAGCCCCTTAGAAAACACTGGTGCATGTTTCACCAAATTTGCATCATGCAAGCCATAATTTGCAAAATCAGCCTCTAATTTTAATATTGATACATTTTACTAATAGCAAAAGCCATACTTCTGACCCATGCATGAGAGCCCTTTAGGAAATATATCTAAAATTACCTCTGAATTACCTCTGTGTACACCATCATCATCAACATGAGATCCTATTTAGTCTTTGGCCAGACTAAAAGGTTGCATCGCATTATGACATATTGCAAACTGACACACTAATAACACACATTAATAAATTACTCCTTCAATAAAATTCCTTTATTGAAGGTATATGTTTGCAGATCTGAGGAAGTACAACTAAATATGTAAAAAATAAAGTGACATCACTTGAGGCAATTCATTAGACTTCACACACGGTTGGTTTGAAAATTTAAAAAATCCGGGTGTTGCTACAGATTTTTTTTTTTTTTTAAACTGTCTATCGTGAGTCAGACAATGTTATAGGAGAAAGACATGTTAAATCATGGGAGTACTCTTTTCTTTAAAACACTGCTCAACCTTCTGCCATTTGTATAATTTGCTTGTGTTAAATGATTACTTTGGCTCAGTTGGAAAAGCAAAACAAATCACTGACGAGGCATAAACAAGTCACTTTTAATACGTCATCAGTGGTAGAGAAAGAGAGTCACTTAACGTCCATCCATTCCTCAACCCCACTCTCCCCACCTGCACCCCACCCATCTATATTGAAACCTTACCTGGTGATTTCCTCTTTTAGGGCGGCAGGGTCGGGTGGGTAAAACTTGACACGCAGACACATGGTGAATGGGGGCTGGGCTGGGGAAGAAAGACACGCATTTAAAATCTGTCATCTGTATTTGCGTGTTTCTCTTTTTTGTTGTGTTTTTTGCATGATATATTTAGCACATTATTACTCTGGTAGAATTTGAACGTTGGATTTGACCAACTTATCAGGTGTGTTAAATGAAATACTTACATTTCATTTGTTTGGCAATTGACTTTGTAAACTCCAACCAATGCTGAAAGAGAGAGAAAGAGAAGTAAAGACCTGCACTTTGGACACTGAATCTTTACTTGCTAAACTGTCAGTCTGGGGTCTGATTGCTCAAAAGCTGAGAATGATGACTTGTAATCTATAGCTGGAAGGCACAGTAGAATTACTCCTAACTCTTGCCTTCTGTTTATTTAGAACCCTCCAACCCAGTCAGCCGGCAGAGATGAGATGAATGAAAGCTGTTTGGAAGATCATCAGGAGAGCACTGTTTTCTGTGCTAAACAATCACGAGGAGAAACTGGCTCTAATCATTAAGATGATGACACGCTGACAATACTGGGGCACTGCTCTCACAATACAGTGACTGTAACTGTGAAACACAATTATGCTGCACTATGTTAGTTTTTAATTACTAACTTTTTTACAAACACCGGCATTTACATTTTCTTAAAATATCTCTCAGCTTGCTGATGTCAACTTCTAAAATGCAGGGAGAATATGCAAAGTGAACACCTTTGTAATCCCATTCACAGTCCAGTGCAAGATTAATTTAAAACTAAATACTCAGTTAAAGTCCTGCACATTCACCACAGACTGTGTACATTTCTGTGATTGATATTGATATCAATCAAAGGGGTTGGCCTTTCGCCAGCAGATGACTTCTTTTCCTTGTATCAGCTTCACAAGGTTTCCTTGGACCTTTTAAGATTTACATTTGAATAGTGTTATTGTCCTCAAAATCAAGTCTAGCCTGTTAAACACAAAGCTGTATTACCTTTGACAAGATAAGATGTATTTTATGGGATAAGATATTTGCTCGGTGGACTCTGGGTGCACAAACTATAAGCTCATTCAAAGAAGAAAATACTATGGTTTGTGTGAACTAGTTTCTAATTTAAATGGACACATGACTAAGTTGTGTTCACAAATGATCAAAAAAAAACAAATCTAGGCTACTGGAAGTGGAAAAACTTTAAAAGCTTATATCTACCGTTGATGTTACACTATGTAACTCCCCTATTAAATGGCAATCTAAATTTATAATGGGAAGATTTCCCTTTTGAACATAGTTTCACTGTTAAAATCATTTTAGATATTTCAGTTGAAAGAATGACACAGAAACAAATGAGAAGAGAGGAAGACAGAGAGACCCAAAGAAAGAAAGATGACATGAAAAGGAGAAGAGACCAAATCATGGTGTAGCACAGAGACACCACTGGATGCAACTGAATTAAATCCAACTCAAATGTAGTTGGGTATATTATTAAAAATGAATACCTACCCTCTGCTTGTCTGGGTCAACATATCTAATGCCAAAGTAGTCTTTCTCCAGCAAGTTGAGATGGTGGCATATGAGGTCGAATAGGTACTGTCCCTTGGCATCCCGCTGAAAGAGAAATAATTTGAGAAAATGATGTAATAATGTACTTGCTATTGAAGGACACTAGAGAGAGAGAAAACGAGAGAGAACGAGAGAGAAAAATAGAAAACTGCAACTTCATTTCACAGGACTCCACAGCCCCTACCCTTTCCATCCCAATATCTGCATATTCACAGTTAATGAACCCCCAGCAGATCAATGGTGCATATTATGTGAACTCTCCAAAGTCTTCACTCTGCCCAGGTAGAGCAGCAACCAATGTCAAACCAAATGATGAAGACATTTTAAAAACAAAGTGATAGTGTCACTTCAAAATTATTTCTCTCTCTCTCTCATCATTTTTTTGGAGCCTCTGAGAAGTCAAAACGGCCACCAGAAAGTGTTTTAATATTTCATTACCCTCAAGGGAGATATATGAGGGCTATCAAATATTCATATCGAGGCGGCAACCATCTGTGAAAGCTTTGAGACATTTCTGCTGCAGAAAACGACCTGGAAACGCAGTGAGACAAGGTGTGGGCGAATGGAGGCTGGAAAGGAGAGGAAGCCCCTGTCATGCAATGCAGTACAACAATCTGACCGTATAAAAATTTAAATACCTAATACAGTATATCATTAAAGAACTTTAAATAAAATCTTTACATTTTTTGTTAGGCTGTTAAAATGAGAAGAAATTAAACTAAGTTGTTCAGCAAACCAACTTCAAATGTAGCCTACTGGTCTATGTGTGACAGGGAGTAGGAGAGGAAACAGGCCTGCCTGTCCTGGCAGTGGCAGTTGAACTTGCATAAAGCTGCATCTGCCCCAAAAGACTCATTAAAACCTATTTTAATGAAGTCTTTATTTAGATTTAACTGCAACAATAAAGGATATGACAACAAAGGTGCCACTGAATGCATAACAATACATCAGCCAGTAATTGGAGCTTTGGTACATTTGCATAGCCAGCAAAATTCAACTCTGAACTAAGTCACAGGCATCTATCGAAACAGTTATAGTCTACTCATAGTGGAGTATGCACAGATGGATGACTTCCTTTAAAGGTGGGGTAAGCGATTCGAAACCCAATTTTGTCAAATTCCGTGAATATCGCCTCACGGTCCCTAGCTGTTTGTTCTCTGTGTGGGCTGAAAAAAAGTGGTGTTTGTGTTCCATAATTTTATTTATATGTATGCTGCTTTATACCACTAGGTGTCTCTGTCATAGAAGCAAGGTGGCTACTACTAAATGTACAATACAATGATGCTACTAAACACTGGTTTGTTCTTCTGTTAACCTGTTGAAGTAAACGTCGTTGATAAGATCTCTGTGTTCTTAAGCACACACTACACATCCCTGACTCTGTAAATGGGAAACAAACAAAGTGCAACTTGCCACACCATTCCATTCAGGTAACATTAAATGACTTGCCCACGACATTGGGCTTACTTTCTAGTTTGCAAAGACATGCTCTTATTGTGATGTTACCTATAGTAGCAGGAGAGTTGTGAGTATCAATGTCTGAAGCTGGTGTGCTGCATGTTAGCTTCAGTACGCTAACACACAATATGCTATCGTTAGTTTCATCACTTGCTGTGTCGTTGTTCGCTCTTTATCTTGGTATCTGTTATTTTGGATTTTTCCAAAATCCATGTACGCGGTACATTGATACATGGATTATGTTACCTTTTGACACAGCTAAGCGACTAAAGCTAAATAATTAAGACATTATAATTTGTTTAATCTGTACATTTCCTGGACTATTGCTAGGATGAGAGCCAGGCTATTTTCCCATTTCCAGTTTTTGTGCTAACTTGTTATACTGTTGTATCCTTATTACTGGAAAGAAATAGCTTTTCATCCTTTAGTGACAAATGAAACTATAAAATATCCTATAGTGCCCTTTAGAAGACACGCTGCATTCACATAAGTGACACAAAAGTGCATAGTCAGAGAAAGTCAAAGGCAGATACATGAGAACGGAAGGGGGAAAAGAGAAGAGAAAGACAAAACCAAATAGAGAGGGAGAAAACTGAGTCCCAAATACAGCATGCCACAGCACAGCAACTAAAAAGAGAGGATGGCTGAATAGTTGCATTTAAGTTATTTGAGTTATTGCCTCTCTTTGGACTGGGTTAAACCAGTGCTATTGTCAAACTGCACTTGTTGTTAACCAAAAAGCCATGTTGTGAAGGGTTGCTTATTTCAAAATCAACTCACTGAAAACTGATGTTAAATTTCACTTCTTGCACTCACAACTGGTTGTCACCAATGTGCATGAACAACAATTGATCAAAAGGAGCTTCTTTAACTCAAAGAGAAATAACTCTTACAGAATTCTCTGCACCACCAAGGCCACACACCACCGTCCTGCACCAGTAATGATATTTTTTACACCAACCGGCAATGTTGAGTCCATTGGAGAGAACATGTAGAGAATTGTCATCATCATTATTGATGTGTATTATGATTGTATAGTTTGTGTTATGCTTTGGCAACGTTGTTGACTATTCTATGCAGTCATGCCAACAAAGCCACTTGAAATGATGCAACTCTCTCTCTACGTGGCACTGCGACAGAGGCTACAGCAACTGCAAGTATGGCAGAGCCTTTGGCAAAAATACCTAAGAGGCGTACTAGAAAAGAAAAAGTTTTGGCGATTGTAATACTGCTCATCAGCTCAACATCAGGACCTATGTGGGGAAATCAAAATCCGGTGACTGTCGAAGTTTACTCAACCTAAATAATGGAATATTGTCTTGAAACTGTGGAAATGTCTATGTATTTTTGTAACTATTTCTGAAAACGAACCTGGGCCGAGCTCACCTGTAGACATATGTTATGAGCATGCATCCACAGTGTTTGTGTAGTTACTGCCAGAAGGGGGAGGTTTAACTATTACTAGTTACTTAAAGATTCTTCAGAGATAAAGGAAAACATTTTTTTAGTGGCAATGCAGTCGGTTGGTTTCTGCGAGAACTGTTATAAATTAATAGTAAAATATAAAAATAAAATAATTAAAATATTTCTACTTGAGTGAAACATTTGTGCGTATCCCAGGAGTCTGGTTAAGTTCTCAGTTCAGAGGCTGAGCTGAACACAAACACACAGGCATACTCCCACAGAGATGGTCGGTACATCCATTGCTAGCTAGCTTACAGCTAATACAGTTGGTACAATGAAGAAACACACCTGGTCCATTTGTGAAAATTTGTGAATTATGTGAAAATCAAGAGTAGCAGGCGGTATGGCAATTACAATAACAACAGATTCGTTTTTATATTTAAATATGCAGTTATTCTTTATTCCCTCTCTGTCATGGGATTGGGACAGGACAGGAGTATTTTTGGGGGAGTAGAATGAGACAGGAGTGTGTATGTTAGCTGTAAGCTAGCTAGCAATGGTGCCTGCGGGAGTGTGTTCATCACAGCCTCTGAACTCAGAGTTCATTAGATACTCTGGTTCTTTCTTTTGTTTCCTTTTGGTCTCATTTTCCTATCAGACCCACTTGTGTCAAGCTGTGCACTTCCCAGACCTTGCATCGGGCTGACCCTCCATCTCCTCTGTCAGTGTTTCTGTATGTCACTGTCACAACATACACCCTGACTCACCAAGACAGGCCTGCTGACTAGCCCAGAAACAAAAATAGAAATGCACACATTGATGTGCAGTTTCACACATGCACACAAAGACCCCCAATCCTTCTTGCTCTATTATAAATGTCTTTGGTACACCTGTGAAACCTCCAGAGCCACAACATTTTCAGCGCCTGTTCCTCCCACTCCCTCCATCTGCCGTGCACTGTAGTGTAAACTACAGAGATGCCCAAAAAAGCCTTCTCAATTAATCAAGTTGTTACTGCCTGTTTCCTTCTATGCGTGCACCAGTGTGTTTGTCTGTCTCTGTATTTTCATACATGTGGGTGATGATCCATGTCCATGTTAGTAGTTATGAAACAACAACAGAGAGGCGGGGTGATTTATCTCAGTACAACACTTGGCAAATAAATGAGAAGGAATGAAACATAAGCCATTCATGAAGAATTCCTGAACGTCTTGACAAAAACAAGCTGGATGACTTTTTTAGAGCATCAGCATACAATGGGTTTATCAGATGTTACAGCAGATGTTAAATGGTGCAACTTAATAAAGTCTTGTGCATTACAATGTGTGCAGATAATCCTATTGTTCCTGGTAATTTACCTGACTCTGCACTCTGATGCAGTTTGTAACGATGAGATCGAAGCACACTCTAACTCCGCGCTCATTGTCTGGCTTGATTAAACAGCCATAAATAAAGAATAAAGCAGCAGAGCCTATGTTGCCCATAGGCAGCTGACCCAACACTTGTAATGTATATGTGGTGTTGTGTTGAATACTGATGAGACACACTGAACTTCAGGGAGCTGACCGGGGCTCCACTGGGACACAAAGGCAGGTTCAGAGGCAGAAACATTATCGATCTGAAGTTAAGTGTTCTTCAACATCCTTATGAGATTTAAACCACAGCCAAGCTGCAATACACTCATGGCCACGGAGAGGAAATACTATATGTTGCCAGTTAAAGCACTGCCTTATTGTTTTTGAGTAGATAAACTGCAGATATTTTGTGTGGTTTGTGGTCATGTGATTTCAGTGTGGGAATTGCTTTTCTCAAAGTTGTCTCGCTCTTTATAGCTGTGGAGGAATTATTACATCCATACTATCCTAGGATTAAAACCCTTTTATTGCCAGGAAATAAAATAACGTGCTATTCAGATAAATGGCTAGAATATAAAGGATATATATATACACAAGGATATATATATGATAAATGGTGTAGAACTTACACAAAAGGCTTTGCAGTGGGAATAGTTTTTCATTTGTACTACACTTAAGGACTTTACACTGGCCATACAATTTACTGTGAACATTTTTTTATGATGCACCCTAATGTGCAAAGTATTCACATGGTTTGCAAATCTGTGAAGTGTGGCCATTTATGAATGTAAATATGCAATCCATCATACAGTACTTTAGCTGTCGATTACATTAACCTAGAAATGTCCAATAAGTAAGTGTTAAATTTTTGTTATAAGCTTTTAAAAGAGGCAGGAAAATCTTAAAAGAAAAATTTATGTTTTTTATGTGCAGCTGAGTACTACAGATGAGGCTGTAGTAATTGGGCCTTAAAAACAGATATACTGAGTTGAGGTTCAATCAGAAATGCTTCATCATATTTCAAAGAGCTGCTTAAACAGTGCAAACTGTTATCTCATCACATCACAGAGAATTTAAACCATTAATGAGCTTAATGTCAGCCTGTTTTCCTGTGGTTGAAATTAGTCTGTAGTGACATACTGTCTGAATAGACAAATATCTGTTTAGTTCCTGCATATAATTGAACAACTAGACTCTTTTCATGGTTCTCTACATATCTAGATGTAGATCTCTGTTAATCAAGTTATTAAATGACTGTAGGGCTCAATCTTAACTGCATGTCTGGAATTTTTTTCCCCTTTATTGGCCAGTTGATGCCACTCATGTAAGGTTAGTTAGGGTCAGTTCTGTGAAATTGGCCCACAACATATTTCCAGTAGTTTTGAAAAATGGTGTTTCCCCTAATCACACTCAGTCGCCCAAACCAACGTCCCAGAGTAATTAAACCCCATTCATCACCTGCTTTCCAAACTGTGTGTACAGCTTCCTCAGCTGTAGAGTGTATACTAAGTGAATACTAAGTGAATATAATATAAAATACTACAGACGTTGATCACTCAGAAGTGCTTCTTTGAGCCATCTTATGATGTATTTTATGATATCAACCAATAAAATAATGATAAATATTTCTGCCATATGATCCTATTTTAAGCAAAAACACCCTGTTTATCAGAGTGAACAAACAGCACTTATCAATACACAAGGTGAAATGTGATATAAAAAAGTAAAACAAATAAGTTATGCGTGAGTGATGTCATGGCACAGGGTATGCTCGGACTCTTGACAAAAATAAAGAAGCTCTTGCCATGATTATCTTGTCAGCTTCAATCTAGTTCATAGCAAAGTCATTAAGGTCTGGTATTTGATTTCACTTGCCTTCTATGGTCAGGACAAATGGCTGGCCTGAGGGCCCTGTTCTCTACGTGCTTTGTTTTTTTTTTAAACTTTGTTTATTGGGTTTTACAAGGGCATACAAGTCATCAGATGATTTATGAAAAGTATGATTTTATACAGTTCTGAATACAAAGACATTATAACAGTGACAGTGTACATACTACAAAACACCAAAAAAACTAAAATGGCACAACTACAAATTAACATTAAGAAAATCAGCCATATCACAACTGACCCAGTATTGCTACCTCTCCCAACCACAAAAAGCCTCAATCAGGAATAAGTAGGAAATTTATCCTCTTACAAAATTGGTAAAGGGACCTCATATTTTTAATTTATTGGATGACCTACTTCAAAGTCTGATCTTTTCCAGTTTAAGAAGGTGTAGAATGTATCTTATCCAATGAGTTTACTGCAGATTTTCAATTGGACAATAATTAATCTTCTAGCCAGTAGTGTGACAAAACTAAAAAGTCATGCTTTTTGGATGTAGAGGTAATTTGGGTATCTGATTAGGATGCCTCCTGGATTCCTCCCTGTGAAGGTGGTCTGTGTCCAGCCACATATATTACCTATGGTTTGTTAATAACTTGAAATCCCACAGAAGGAGTTGATGTGGCTGAGGAGAAGGATGTCTATCACTGCAACTCATACTCAGTTAGGCACTAGAAAGTGGATGGTTGCATCACTGGATTTTAATACCCTTGTCAATAGCCTTTAATAGTCTTGTGAAATTGGGAAAAGTTGGATAGCAGTGCACACTGAAATAGTTGTTGTTGCAGTAGCAGTTATTGTCGTAATAAGTGTAAATGCTAATAGTAACAGCAGTTGTTAGGCTTGTGCCGGTAGTAATAGTGATAGCGATAACAGAAGAAATTCTCACCTGCATTAGCCCATGCTCATGTAATATTTCTTATGAGAAATGTGATATGTCAGTGATATATGTAGTAACTGTATGGTGGGGGGGGGTGACTGGGGGGCAGCCATGTTATTAGCCATGGTGACTCATGGATAAATGAGATTAGTGCAGGTCTGCTACTGAGAGAGGAATGCATTAAACAAGCAGAGGCCAATAAGTGCTTTATGGAAGCACGTGCAGCGTTTCATCGCAGCTACAATAAAAGTGATAAACGGAGAGATGGAAATAACCCAGACTGGGGCCAAATGATCACTGTGGTCCTTAGTGAAGCGTCAGCAGCAGTACACCGCTCTCTTGGCCTGGCCAAGCCTGGAGTCAGATTAATTATTGAGAGGGGGTCCATATCAGCTTGGGAAACACCACATCAATAAATGATTGTGTCACTTTAAGCTAGAGGATGGAAATTGCAACAATGAGCGAATGGTCCTGAAACGTTCCTGCGTTCAGAGTCGGTTACACCGGTGCTCGACAATGTTTTGTTTTAGTTTTGCATTTACATACAGCACTGAGCTCTGATTAGGTGGAGGATGGTGGTCTTAAACAACTACTGGTTCTTTGAGACTCAACCACAGTGTTGATAGTTAGCATATCTCAGTTCCCCAGTGCATCATCTTTACGCTGATTTTTGTTCTTTAAGTCGCTGCCTCCAAGGCTGCGAGCAGCAACGCCTGTAAATGGCTTACTATAATCTTATGATATGATAATGTGTATTTCCCATACTCTGGCGAGCAGGCATGTAAGCAAAAGACTGTAATGGATGCGCCTGTCAGTCAGCAGCTGAATGGTAGTAGAAGATTTACACTCAGAAAGCCTTCCCTGACAATCTAATGGAAACAATTCATCAGTTAGATTACATTTCCATCTACAGATAGGTCAAATATTTAATCAGGTATGTTGTGTATGTTGTCATTTTGACTTACTTCAAAGTAATAAACAGTGGGTACCAACAACCTGTGTTTTCAATCCACGGAAAACAAATAGGTTTGAATCTCAGAGGTGTTGGAAGAGGAACTGGTCAGTTATCTGATGCAGTGCAACCACAAGTATCCAAAAGGTAACAAATATGCTTAAAAGCACCTCTAAACCTGACTACTTCACACATTATATCTTGTTCACAAACAAGATATAATGTGGTTTAATCCATATAAAAAGCAACCTGATCAAGAAGAGCATGAAGGAAGCTGTTATCCCACAAGTGGCACAATTTAAATACAACTCATCTAAAAACACAAGGCCACACACCAATACAAGATGCTGACTGAGGCAAAAAACTGTTCCCTGGGAATCCTATGGGGATGACTCATACCACTGGTTACAGATTAGACTTTCAATTGTTTCTCAATGCAATTCCTCTAAAGTGTATAAGATTGGATCTTTATCTTGCTGCACAGCCATTACTTTTTGGCCATATGCAGGTAATTTATTCGTGCTGCACAGTGTGACTTATTTAAATAGCTCGTGCTATATTTTTTGTCCACAGACTTATCGCAGCATAACTCAAGAAATAACAGTTTGTGAATTAATGCTGTGTTCTTGGGTTTCCACTGTGTATTTTATTTTACTGACTCTTCTTGAGCAGAACTTGTATAAACATTTTAAAGCTGAGGCAGGCATTTTTGTTTTGTTTGTTGAAAACAGCAATCAATAAATCAAATGCTCTGACACAAAAATGAAAAATCTGGTATCTGTGGCTGTCGCAGGACTATACCGTTTTGAAGCCTCAAGTCTGGCATTTTGGCCTTGCCATCTTGGTTTTTTGGAACAGGGCACCGAACGTGACGTGATTTGAACAAGAGGGTGGCACTAACTAGCTTGGTTAGCAATGTGCATTTGTAATTCACATTAACTGTGATATTAACTGGGATGCTAATTTAGGCAAGCGGAAAAGAGGCTAAAACAAAATGTACTTACCAGAAAAATTAACAGCAAATAAGCTTTTTCAGTGGAGCTGGTTAAATTTACACAGTGCAGTGGATACAAGTCGCCTGATTGACATGCCCTGCTTTATTGTCTATTTTTGTCTAAATGGGACCATATTTTACAAAATGACAATCATTGCGCATGAAAATAAGTTTTGGGGAGTGGCTTTAGAGGGAAGCCTGAAGGGAGGGGGTGGGATTTCTTCACTGGGATACTTTCAAAATCTAGCTGTCTCTTGCTAGTTTCTCCAACATTGTTTACCCCAGCTTTAATAAAACATTTTCTGCAATACTTCACTGACAGTCACTTTGTCCTCTGGAATTTGTGATTTTGCTAAAACTGAACACGATTTGACATCCTCAAAGACAGAATGTCCTTCAGAAAAATAACTCTTCAAACAACATAGCTTCTTAATGTACAATGGCTTACCAACCCGTGAGAGAACAACATGCTTTCATCGGGTAAGGCATTACTTTACTGCATATCCAGTGTAATATACCTCGATCATTGCCATTTTATTCCCCTAAAAAAACGTAGCTCCAAGATGGAAAGACAGCGATCCTCTTAAAAAGATGTTATCAGTCAGCAGACTGCCATCTCATTGCCTTTGAACTCAGCAATGGTGAGATTGCATTCACAATCAGTGCTCAGTTGTGTAAATCCTGTCTCGTTTAGATAGAAGCTCATGCTCCCAGGGGCTCCATTACAGAGATGCCACAGTGAAGAAGCTATCCCTGAGAACAGGAAACCCATAACTGTACTCTGAGTGCTCACCACTGCTGAAACTGGTAAGGAATGTT
This sequence comes from Lepomis gibbosus, assembly GCA_029875015.1. Classification (NCBI taxonomy): domain Eukaryota; kingdom Metazoa; phylum Chordata; class Actinopteri; order Centrarchiformes; family Centrarchidae; genus Lepomis; species Lepomis gibbosus. The sequence continues at coordinate 1,418 of JAPMOB010074260.1, read as the reverse complement.
CCTGGAGGGGAAAGAAGAGGAGAGAGGGAACTGGACAGAACAGAAGGCAACAAAATGCTATGTGGAAAAAGAAGGTGAGCGTAGTTGATTGAAGGAAAATGGGAGAGGGAAATGATAAAGGAAAGGTGGACAAACGTTAAAGCAGAATAGAAAGCAACTGTACAAAAAGGACAACTGTCGCAACGTGTCTTGTTGCCCCAGTTGAGTTGTCTCTCAGGCTTTTCTCCAGGAAAGGGGCAGTGACATGCACAACATAAAAAGAAGTCAAACCACTGAACACCTGTTCTGTCTGTTCTGCCCTCTTTTTACCCTCCAGCTCGAGGGACTGAGTAGTGCACTTACAATAACTCCACACAGAATCTTAAAGCTTTGGGTATAACTCCTGCAAATTTTCAATATGGATCGTCTTTTTTCATTTTTCAACCTGGATTTTTTCATCTCAGAGGTCTTTTAGAGTAAGAGCGAAAATGTAGGAAGATATGCTTTCGGGCTTTTGTGGATGATTTTTGGCCAACCTATTGGACCTATTTGTTAACAAACAAAACATGACAACTTCTGCTTTCAACACAAACATTTGCCAGCCCTATCCAACTGACAAAGTAGGCCAGCAAGCAACATTGACAAAGTCAGAGGCTCAACTGTGCTGCACACATAGAACTTGGTGGATGTTTCACATGCAATCTCCAGGCTGGATAATTTATGTATATCCTATGTGATATGATGTGATGTTGCGGTTTCTGGACTTAGTTGTGAACAGACTTGAAGTTGCACTGACTATATATGGCATTGCTCATGTAACTGTTGAGTCCTCTGACAATACGCCAATAAAAGATCCAGGGCTCGCTCTCATGGTATGAAAGCAAAAGTTGCCCTCTGTGCTGTTAAGAGTTTATGTTGTCTTGAGCAAGGAGCTACAAACAAATGAAGAGAAGAGAGAAGAGAGCAAGTGTCTTTCACTGCAATGTCAATGGACTGTCACTGAAGTCAAGTGGGAATGCAGGTAAATGTTCGCTCTCTGAAGAGAAAATACGAGCCAGGGTCATAACTGGCATTTAAACAAGCTCTGTAGCAACGTATGCCCAGTCAACAGCTTGAAAGAAGGAGCTGGGGTGGCTGTTACAAGCGGCTTGAAGCAGCAACAGTAGGCAGGCTAAAGCAGCTTAAATAAGGCGCCTTGAATGGAATTGCCAATGAATGCTAAGCTGTCAGCTGATGTGGCTGGCTTTAAGATGGGCTGCTATCAGCTGATTGTGAGCTAAGTTTGACTTCGCTGCCTGCTTGAACTAACGCAATGCTGGATTCTTCCTTCGTTGGCTACAAAAACAATTATTTCAGATGTAAAGCTTATAGTTAGGGCTGGCTTGGGTGAGTCCTGAACCATCCCTTAATTATGCTGCTATAGGCTAGACTGCCGGGGG
>JAPMOB010074209.1:0-20076 GCA_029875015.1 Lepomis gibbosus | reverse complement strand
TATATATATATCTTTCCACAATTTGCATCTATGTTTACAACCAGTGGATTGTCCATTGTGGCTTCGCTTCATTGCTGGGATAATCAGTCCAATGTGTCACAGAAGAGAAATTAGAATTGGGTGCAGGCCAGAGTCCATTTAGTACACACGGTTGACTGAATGTTTAAGGACAAAATCTTCAACTCAGCAGCTAAACAAGAACGAATGGAAAACAATTAGAGAGTACTGTAAGAGCAGGAATGAGGGGGAAACAGCAGAAGAGCAGCACTCAGTCTTTCATGGCTGCATTAGCATGCCCAACAATCTGCATGTGCTCAATCACAAAGCCTTTTGAAATTCAGTACATTGCAAGAGAGCTCCCTGGCTACTCATTCATCACTTTGTTTAAATGCTTGCTGTGATAGTTATGAAAGAGCTGAGAGTGTAACAGCAGACATAACGTGATGAGATACTGGATGAATAAAGAAAGACAAGAAGTGAGCAGAAGAGAGTTTTCGAGAAGTTCGGGACTGAATCCCAAAACAGTCTTCTTTGAAACACATTCTTTATCATAAACTCTTGTCCGTATTCAGTGGATAAAAAAGCCATTAAGGAAACACTGTCACTCCCTACAGCAGGCATAAAAATGAGTCTTGTATCTAGACTGTATCTCCTTATGTTTTAACTAAATTACAATGACATTTTGCATTAATACGTAAATCCAGGGTCTGCACTGAGTTCCACTTACAAACCTTATGTGACATCTATGCATGTCATCTTGACTCCACCCTCCTCTCCCAAGTGCATAGGAACCTTGAAAAATAATAGGGGATGTCATGTATGCCACCACACCTGCATTAAATGCTGTGGTGCTTGCAGTGGTTAACTTCTGGACTAAAGAATCATGTTTATTCAGTCTGAATTCTAATCTTAATATAAATATGCTCTTATCATTTAGTTACTACTGAAAGAGTGGAATGTGGACGTCAATGTGAAATGGAACTTCAATAAATACCAAGTATCTTAATTCACTAATGTTTTTGTTACTACAATATTACAGTAGTTACAGTAGAGTCTGATTTGACACAGTGCATAACAATAAAATAAGACAATTATAAGAATAGGACAAACATAATGTAAATATATTATCATTACTTAAAATTGCACGGTGCTTTCTATTTCAAGTACCACTCTACAGATAATGATTAATTGTGTTTTATTTAATTTAAGAAATCATATCTCTACTTAATTCTTGTATGTGACATCAGCCACATATCCACCCTTGTGTTCAACAGAGTATATGTTTTTATTAACCTGATTAAATCTTTTCTTGGGTGAATTCCTAGCTAATAATGTCAATACTAACATTTTCTTGGTGTGCCAAAGCTAAGGCTACTTTAGGGCTGTACTCAGTATTCTTTGACCGTTTATATGTCAAAATATACCAATGCATGTCCCCAGACTTTTGTTCTTTTTAGAGTAGGAATCCTATTAAACATAACAAGTTATTTATCCCAATAATTCTGAGATTCTGTAAGGGTGAGCACCTTTATAAGGCAGGGTGACACAACTCAAGAGCAGGGAGCTTTGGGATTGGCTGCATTTAAATAAAGGATGATTACCTAGAAACCATTACTGAACAAATAAATAAATAAAAATGGGCAATGGGTGCCATGGCAGGTGCCACATGTGCTCAGAGAGGAACCTTTATGACTGATTTATATCCCATGTTTAATAAACGGCCATTGCAGCTTGGTATATGGGTCTCTCCCTGGTGTGTATCCTAAAATAGAGCACCCAGTGGCTGATGGTTCATGGGGAGCGACAGGCCATCTGACAGAAGCACTTCACACAGACTCTGCCTCCTGAAAATGTCTACAGCAAACTCTCTTTCCCTCCCTCTCTGTCCTTTGGCTGCCCCATCAGTTAATGTTTCTCCCCTCCTCTTCAACACATTTTCGCTGTGTCTCTCTCACACACGGCCCTTTGTAGCAACATGCACACAGGGAATTTCCGCTGGGAACCTATTCAGGTAATAGACTGGACCACTTTGCCTCTAGTAGTGTTTGGGAATAGATTATTATTATTTATATTACTAAATACAGCATGTGAGGAGATGATGCAGCAGAGACTTTGCAGATAAAATGAAATTTGTTCCCTTTCCTTTGTTTGTTGAAAGTGACCCATTCCACATCTGAATGATTTCATTTCTCTTATCAATCTGGAAGATTTTGGCAGCAGTTTATAGATTATTGGATATCTGTTTATGCTTGTTTTGATTAAGATTCCTAAAAGACATATTTACTGCACTGAACATACAAACAGCTAGCAAGGAAAATTCCCAAGAGTACTGTAAGCCAGTCATAAGGCATTGAGCAGTTCCAGTTTTCATACTCATCTTTTTCTAGAGCAACAATATCTGTCTTAAGTTGTGTACAACTGTAACTTTGCACTATGTATTAAATGTTGCAATAATTAAACATATTGTTTCAAATGAAATCCACCTCTTGGTTTGATTGAATCACGTAGTTTGTTACTCCAAAGTGAAAAAAGGTTAAAATGTAGAAATGTTCTCTGAAATTACACAACATTTCCACATGAGGCCTAACAATGACTTTCTCTAGTCTTTTTTTTTTTACTGGTACAGTAGCTGGAAATCTCATGTAATGCAGTTCTGGCTGACTGATTTTACATGCCAGTTTATTTGTTGAGACCATAAAAAGGAGCCATAAATAGGAACTACGGTCAGCAACTAAAACAAAGGCCTGAACTATATTTCACTTGTGTTGAAGTTCTAAGCTATACTTTGCAAAACTTAATTGTAAAATATCAATTGACCTTAGAAAATGTCAGAAGAGTAGGTCAGGGCTGTCCAGAGAAAGAAAAAATGTCAAAAAAATACACTGAAATTATGTCTGAGTTCATTAAAATGAGGTGAATTCCTTTACAGCGAGTTTGTTATTTGCTTGGTCAATCAATTATCCCTTGTGAAAGCTTAATGATTTTGGGAAAACAGACAAACCAGTAAATCTATACATGTCTCCGTTAAGACAACCCAATTTATGCACTAGACGGATACAGCAGGACGCTGGTGCTGTGGGACATTCCTTTCCAGGTCTTACATAACATGCCACTATCGATTCTCAGACATGGTGGCTATAAAAAGAACGGGCATGCAATGTTTTTCAGCAAGAAGCGAAGCAAGGGACAATGTGAAATACAGTGTTTCAAGCCTTATGCTGTATTTAACTACTTTTGTTTTCCACACCAACACGAGGCTATGTTTAAGGGATTTTTCATCCTTTCTCTCCGTTTCCATATTCTCATGGTACGCAAAGTCGGGGTCAAGGTGCTGGCCGTTGCCGGCACCCTCCATGTCAGGTTCACTTACGCCTGATGAACGGTAGACGGAAGCACACCCAGCTCAAATCACTTTCTATCAGTGTGATTGCTTCATTTTACCCTAAAGCAAAGATATTCAGGGGTCAAAAGACCTGTTCAATCATCTGTGTTTGGAACGTCTTCACTATTATATATGTATGTGCATTTCTTCAGAATAAGACATGAAGAAACAACATCTTTCATATATAGTTTAAAATCGCATTTTAAAGAAATAGTTCAACATAATGGGAAACATGCATCTTCACTTTTTTGCCAAGGGTAAGATGAGATACAACTCTCAAGTCAGGTCAATGTGAAGCTAGAGCAAGACTCGGTTAGCTTAGCTTAGCATAAGACTCACCAGACTGGCCATTTCCCCCTTGTTTTCACGCTTTATCCTAAGCTAGGCATTTTGGCTACTAGCTATAGCTTCATATTTACATATGTATTATATCCAAAGATATGAAAGTGTTGAACTTTTATGTGTTATCTTTTGTTTTTCTGTAAATTTGTGTCCATTATGCACGCAAGACTGGCTATCTCCATATCCAGACTAGAAGTGGTGGAGTGTATCCCCATGTGAGAGGCAGGTGGATGAGGGCAAGGGGCATTAGCTGAGCCCACCAGGCCCAATTCATCACAGAGTGACAGGAGCCATTAGAGCATGGAGGAGCATCTGTGGAGCCCCAGGTAAAAATGTATTGGCTGGGCTGTGTTACCTTTTACCTCATCTAATACACAGTAAGGGTATGTATGGCTGTCATATTTTGTATGCAGGGTGTATAGCTCACACACACACACCTCTGGCATGTAAACATGCACTGTACGCATACGTATGTTCGGCGGGACCTCCCAATTCACATCTGTCCCTCTCACCCCCCACCCCCTCCATTCCCGACATCCCGGAGGTCACGCCTTGCCGGCCACACCAGCTCCACGTCACCTGAGCTCTCAGCCCAGGTAAACTCTGTCATCTCACACACACGCTGTAAGCAGTGACCTTGCACTAATAGCTGAAGTGTGAACAGAAAATGGGAGGTGTGAAAAGATAAAGTGTGTAAGCGTGACATTCACAAAGTGCCAGCTGGGTCTCGTCCCAGATTTAGAAATAATTTTCCAGTGGCTTTGTCGTCAGATGTTGGATGTGAACAAAAGCGTTTGCAGAAGAATGTCTCAAGTTCATCTGAAGATATTTTTGAGCCCTTGTGTATTCAGGAGTTCCTGGTGGATGTACAGCATTGACACTGACATCACCGAGATCTTCCCTCTACACTTTCAAAGCATCATATTCCTGTATTGTGTTTTCAAAGGGTTGACCTCGTCATGGCAGTGTCAGGGTAGTCAGCCCCTCAGGGACAATGGCTCATACTGTACATGTGTTAATGATCAGTATCGTCTATCTAGTGTGAAATGAACTCACCAGCACTTTGTGTATCTGGTTCAAAATCTGCACAAAAAGTGTAGCATTTTGTGGGCAGAACACTCTACATTCAAACAAAAGAACCATGTGACCGTGACTAAACAAAAGCACACATCAATAGAAAAGGAGTCAAATTGTAGCGAAGATGTTTACAAAGAATTAAAGGGCCAAACAGGTCTTGTTTTTCCCATTGCGAGAGCTTGTGTTCAGGCCAATTTCACTTCTTCAATTGTCCAAACATTTATTTTATTTATTGGTCAACTAACAAGTCCTCAGTATAGACAATCTATTGCATTGTGCTATGGAATAAACTCACTTTAAAAAGCATTCCTTCCTCAACTAAATTAAGAGCTCTAATTGTGTTTCGCTATCTCTTGTTGAAAATGAGCCTATTAACTAATGCTGCACAGGAAACTGCCTCGTAAAAAGCACGTTTTTCCACATAAAATGTGGTTAAACCACACACACTCAATCCATTGCCAACTATGTTACATTTGGTATAAACTCATTGCCTGGGAGTAGCTCAATACATAAGAACACATGGCCATAAATACTTTAATCAGGCACACAGGCAACTGGAGAATATCACCGCTGTAAAGGTTAGCTTGAGTAAACAATTTAATGACAGGTTTTTTTTCCACTTTTGAAGACAGCACACATCTTGGAAAGAACTAATTAGAACACACTGTAAGCTGTAGACTTATACTGGCACCAGTTATCAACACAGTAAGTGCTGGTAGGTTCAACACTATACATACACGCTAATGACTGGAGGGAGGAAAAGGAGGGGGAAGGATGCTTGTTGAAAGATATTATAGGTGATAAATAGTTAGATTACAATTTGATGTAGACGTATGTTGTAGGAAAGAGGTGTTTTGTTTGTATTCATATATATTTTTTAAGTGCTGATGGGTGACTTTGATTTAACAGCAATATGTGTTTTTTTTATTTATAGAAAGGTTACTTGAGCAGCATGCAAAGGTTGCACCAGATCTCTTAATAAAAGCTTTCCCCACAGTTTGGATGACAGAGGATGCCAAGAGCTTTGACTCCAGCATCGACGTTAACCCAACATGTGGTTATTCAATTACTTTCCCGGCACTATTGTTTCCCTCTTGCCATCTCAGTTTTCTTTTTGGAATTCTTTCAGCCAGATTCTTTCAAAGTTGCTATACTGTTGACATGAATGCAGCCAGAGGACGTCCGAAACTTGAATTTGCTGTATAATGTGGCAAATGTTTAATATTCGCAGGATTTGCTGGAGAATATCAAGTTGGCATGTGTTTGTCTAATCCTTTAAAGGGTTTTGTATTGCCCAGGGACAATTAAATTTGATAAATAGAATAACTGGATCCATGTAAGCTCTGGTGCTGACATTACACAGACAAAAGCCTGCTGGAAGAGACACATGTACAGTACACAAACCAATTAAAGGCTATTCAAATTGACAATATGTTCTGACCTATTAATTAAAGCATGTTTTAATGTAAGATTAAGTCTATTTTTCTACAATTATTTCTTTGATTTTGCTACCATCTTTCAGGAAAATGTATTATTTTCTAGGTTTATTTTTACATATGGTTAATTTTAGTGTATGATTTTCCTGTTCCAAGATCTGTTATGCAACGTATAACCAATAAATCAAGATAATATCCATGCATTACCTCTTCCCTCTGATTTGTATGCAGAGAGTCTGCAGTTAAAGTCTTGATGAAATGAGTTATGAACCTGCATGGAATTACAGCGAAGCTCCCAGTCTCGACTGCCTACAACCTTCAAACCGCGCACAGAAGCCGTAATGACACAATGGGAGATTTGCAGCAGATATAAAACTCTAATGTAATTGACTGAGTGCCACAATCAGATAAGCAGGCCCATTTCACCATTTCCAACGTTAAATGTCAAATGACTGCAGCTGAGTGGAGCGCTTTGTGATAAAACGTAGCCCGTTGTGGCCTGTCAGTCAATGCAACAAGCCAAGCTCTTTACTCTAACTGAAGAGTGGGTTTTCTGTACCGAAACTAGGAACAGACTGAGACGGTTCCTTTTTCATGCTTTTATGCCTCGTTTCCCTCTTATCATACAACATTAATGTTACAATGCTGCTTTCCCATTCATACACTTCACTTTGGTGAGTTAGTGGCCAGCACCTGCTATATCTCAAGCCCTACCGTAAAGGAGGGAACTGTATTTATTTTCACTGTGGTCATTTTCAGCTCTGTACACAACTAATGTTCATGCACGCGGTTGAAGGCTCAACTTGCCCTGAGGAATAACTCCCTTTTCTTATCATCAGTCAAAGTGACTGCCTCTCTCCACAAAGACAGAAAGAGATGAATGCACACACTGCTGTAGCAGACTGGTTACCATGAGGACAACAGATCAGGTCACAATACTTATGAATCTATGATCACAGAGCAGCATTACATTACAGGCAGACAAGTCTCATGTGAAAGAAACCTCCCAAGTTAACATGATTGAAGGGATGATGACAGCTCTCAGTCGGTGCTTACTTTTAAGTTGTCTCTGGTGAGACTAAATTACATGTTTAGGTTATGACAATTGTCAGCTCAAAGTTCCACGTTAGGAGCATCATGCCATATATATGACAGCCTTACTTTCAGAAAACACATGCTGTTTTACAGTCTTCTCTCGGCAGAATGAGTTAGTCGTTTCCAAAAATGCCTGACATCCCACATAATTCCTCATTTGCCTCCTCAACGCAAAGCAACAGTGAGCGAGCTGTAGCCTCACTTTTCCTCTACGCTGTCAAAAAAGGGATTCTCTTTTCAGACTGGTTTGTCTAATCTGTCATTATACCATAAAATTTTGAATAATAGCCCGGGCTTTTATTTGCTAAAATCACTAAATTGACCCTGCCTATATTTGGGACAGCGTCCATATGGGACAGGCCTTTACTTCTTTTCGCACAAAACTGAAATAGGCTACTATGAAACAGTTTCTTTATTTCAAACAGAATATTACTTGTACAAAAATGATCCAATAATATCATATACACGTCATTCATTTGATCTAGGTCCGACAGACAGCTTATGCGCTTTTATTTTGAAGGTAGCAACATAACAAAAACAACAAGGTGCAGGATGAGAAAAGTATTGGCTGTCACTGACCATGTCACTAAGACTACATTTTTCAAACTTCAGAAATGTATTTTAGAAAATAACCATAAATAACAATACTGTTCTTGCACTTTCTGATGCACAGAAATTGATTCATGCTTTGGTCTTCGTTATCATTCATCATCATCTTTTGAACATTTAAAAAATGTTTATACAATTTGGGGCTGAACAATTTGGGGAAAAAATGTAATTACGATTTTTCTGACAGATATTGCGATTACGGTTTAGCTAAACTTCAATATTCACTGCCAGTGTATTTTAGACAGAAGCCGTGTCAAGCAACACAGAGCAGATGACCCACAATCGTGTATCAACAATAAACACAGTTAAAACAGACAGAAAAATAAACAATTTAACTATATAATGTACTTAACGATGTTAGAAGCACAAAAATCAAGGACAACCGAAGAAATCAACAAAATTGTCACATAAGGATCTGTCACACAGTGCTGATATAGCCAGGATGGGTCTGTCACATAAGGATGACAACGGAATAAATCTGTAACTGCATGACTGTTTAAAACGGCTCAGATGCGCTGTATAATTAACCTGCATTTTATTCGCCATCTTAACATAGCATTAGCTAATCAATTTCTTTCAAATCGCAATTTTGATTTGAAAACAATTAATCATTTAGCCCTAATTCAGCCCTTATTTAATTATACTGAAATTGTTATGATGACCACTGAACAGCACTGGGAACACAGCACTCTGGAATTCAGAAGCAACAGTAGACATGCCGTGCTGTAGCGGAACACATCTGCCCCTAAAGATGCTTGCCAAGTTAGTTAACCACCGTGGCAAACCATGAAAGAAATCTGTAGAGCTTGCTCCATGCCAGAAGGCTAACTATCTCCCAGTCCATTTTTCCCCCCAAAGACAATTGGATCAGCAGGCTTTGTGGATTTTCAATCAAAAGTTGTCAGCTTTGAGGCATCATCTCCTTCAGCCCTTTTGGCTCTTTCCTCTCTAGTCTAGCCATGCCTGACAAGCCATTAGAAGGCCTGTCTGCCCGCGGCAATGGATGGGCCATACTCCAGAGGACACAAGGAGTCAGATAAGGCTTAAATCATAAGAGGACAGTGTGGAGAAGACAGCAGCAGAGGCCCTTGCTCTTCATTTCCACACTATGCTGAGCAATAAAAGGGAGGGGCTAGATTTGCTCTTCCATTAAACCATTTGTTTCTAACTCTGTGTCCGTCTCTCTGAGTTTTTGCCTCTATTCTTGCCGACCCCTATCCTCCTTTGCCACATCACATTTTTGCCACATTGTAAGTGCTGTTGTTCGTTGGGGCGTGCCAGTTAGCCGCCCTCTCATTGGCTGCTCTGGAGCCCTTTTGTCAAGTTTGTGCACACGTCTTGCTGAAATTGTTATGATGGGTAGAGTGTCACGGATGTCGCACTGACAGCAAGGAGTAAATACTTCTGACAGGAGCTGTTAAGGAAAAAGGTTACTTTACAGCTGAATGCTTCAAAGGCGACAAGAAAATATAAATTGGCCATCACCTTTTGTTATCTCAGCTATTTCTTTTGAAAAAAGTTATCGTTTTCTTCCCTTCCTCTCTCCGTGTGCAATGTGAATGTACAAGCACAGGTAGGCACACACAAACACATACACACTCATATATACAAATATATAGTATAAACAAACGGGGGAAACAAAATGATTTCTTACAATGCTAATGTGTAACATGTGGCAAACAGCTGACTTTTCATCAATTTCAAGACTTCGGCCATTTCAAAATAATAAACACTAACGGGTCGCTAAGCAATTAGTGAGTCACTCCCACACTGGATTTGGTTTAGGTGACTTCTGAGTAGTTAAATTCTTAATTTTTAGTTTCTTCAGAGAGAAGTATATGTTACTTTTTAAGGTGGACACATTTGGATTCAACCATTTTAAATTATAAGTCAGGACCTAAAATGTGGAACATGCCAGTTTCTTATGGGTTCGCACATTAGAATGAGTTTGGCCCTGAGGCAGATAGGGTGAAGTTTATAAGAATTAAATTTCAGCAATAAAGCTCCTTCCTCCAGATTACTATAATGATTTTTCATTACCATTATTACATTCATCATCATTCTCATCAATTACATTCATCTCAGATTACCCATCAACAGATGCATTAATGAATGCCTTCTGCACAGACAGAAAAAGACTTTTGCTTTCCTTTGCTAATGTGTGTGTTTCCTTGCATTTATTGGAAAACACAACAATCTGACCTGAATGACACAGCTGTGCATACACTGAAAAATGTTTTTCAAATCATATTGTGATGAAAAGAAAAGAAAACACACTCTCTCTCACACACACACACACACACACACACACACACACACACACATAAAAGGCACACACGTATATATAAACTTTCCACTGCTGTTAGCCATATTCTTGGGAGTCTGGGAGCGGGTGCAGGAATTCAGATACAAGTGAAAAAGCAGCACCACAGGGCGAGAACAAATTGTTTACCTTGTAAAGGAGCATGATGACCTGTCGCAATTTGAGCCTGTGGAAAACGCAGACATCATACAGCGCTGATATAGCCAGGACAGTCACTCCAAGCTCCTTCCACAGCATGCTGCATGCAGCGCAGCCCAGGCTGCCCAGTAGCCAGGCCATGAGCCGCCAGGGCCCAGCGTGGCCCCGCAGCTTGCAGTGACGAATGTAGCACAGCAGGGACAGCAAGAAGAACAGGGCGGCACCTTCATCAGCCCGGCCCACGACGCCGGCCACCGCCTCAGTGTGGATGGGGTGAGAGGCAAAGAGCAGGCCGGCGACCAGGCTCCACGGACCTCCTCCGAGCAGCAGGCGAGCCAACGAGGTAAACAGGCCTGTCACAGCCCCATGGATGGCCACGTTGACCAGGTGATAACCCCAGGGCTCCAGCCCACCCACAGCATGGTTGAGGCGGAAGGAGAGGGTGCAGAGAGGCCGGTAAGATTTATGGCTGCCACTGTGTGTGAGTAAGGTGCCCCAGAAGTCATCGTAGAAGATGTTTGTCCAGGGGGTCTCTGGAAGCAGGTCCTGATTAGTCTTGATTGCACGACTGTAAAGAGAACAAAAAAAGGTTAGAAAAGGACTTCTGGGTACAAAAAAACATGATGTATACTGTATACTATAGATGGAATGATCAAATTAATATTTGAAACACTACTGCGACTGCTGACATTTTTGTCAGTTCAATCAATGTCGCACTGCTCCACTGCCTGACCACTTTACCGCCCTGCCACATTCAATAAAAGTGCTTTGTCTGAAAACAGTGTTTATGGTATAAAGTATTTCTTCTGGCAATGCAGTGCACATTCTCAGAGGAGGATGCACAGCTATTCTCTACCAGTGCGGACTAAGCAGAAAATATAGGTTGCTCTGAAATGAAACTTTGCATTTGCTTAAGGCTTTACCCCGAGAATGTGGTCATGTGGCATTCACAAACAGAAAATCTGAGGGCAAGCCTCAAGCTCTGGGCAGCTTTGCCACCACAGCCACAGCTCTTACAGCTGTGGACTCTGGCATTAAGCAAGAGCACCACACCCTTAACCACAAACAAATACTGGCACTCAGTAGGGGCACGCCATGTTGGCAAAACGCTGCTTAGAGAGAAGGTGACCTCTGGTGACAATTGAAATGGCAGCTTAGGTCTCGTCTACCAGATGCAGGGGACAAAGCAGCAGCGGTGCAAAACAGAGATATATGTCCATGTTTAAGGGCATTTCTGAACACAAAATAGGTACTTTAAGCCCATCTTGGCAGGCATGGCCACTAAATAAGGGACCAGTTCGACTTCCGCTCTGTCAGGGATGAACCTACGTGACCTAACCTAATCCTGCTACATCAGCCACATGCTGTGTGTGTCAGTGGAGTGGGTGGTGGAGAGTTTGGCCAGCAGGGGTCAAGGGATGGAAAAATAAAAAGGAAGGCACGTTTCTACCTACAGGGGTCCTTAAATGTTAAATGTTGTTTTCCATCTTTTCTGCCACGTTACGAGGTGTCGGACAGAGTGACAGGCCTCTGCTGCTCTCACCGGGAGATGGTGGTGCTGATGATTTGAAGGCAACAGAAAGAGCCTCCGCAGAGAAAAGAGAGTTTGCAATAGCAGAACAGAGGTGTTGTAATTAAAGGCGTGATAGATGGGACATGACACGTGATGACGAGCCAAGTGCACCCAGTTGTAATGTGTCCTCACGGCAGTCACAATTAACACACTCAATTAGTTCAAAGAGAGATGAGTGGAGAAAAGGTAGAATGGAGCTGCAGAGTGAATTACTCTTTTCATCAACGAAATAAACATAAATGTGAGAAAAATGAATTAATCAAAAAGGCAGTGACTCGAAGGCCTCCTCAGCCGATCTGAAGCTCTTAAGCATAACACTTTACCTTGGCAACTAACCTCTGAATAACAGAAAGCTCAGTGTGTGTTTGGTGTGGTGCAGCATTCATCAAATCCCAAAATGAACCTTGTCTCTCTGAAACAGGTGAGCAGAAATAGTCCATCTTATGATGGATCTAAGGGAAATAAATACTACCTGACCTCAGGATGCTGAAAGGGGCACAGAAATAATCAGCTGGGATATACTAGAAATGCCTTGGATGTCAGCGCACAGATGATTGGGTTTCTCTAGCTTCTCTTGTTAGACTGACGGAGGCTCCAGCCCTCCACCAGCAGGCTTAAGAATCAGTAGCCCAGCTCTCCACTTCATGACTCAGATATGCCAGTTTATTTTCTCTGGCCCATTTGTCAAGCGAGATCTTCATTCCACCGCAGGATGCTCACATAAGAGGCATTATGGTTCAATTACATCTCAAAGCCGTTTTGGAGACAAGTGTGCTCGTTTTCCATTGCACAGTGCGGTGGAGCCAGTGAGGCCAGATACATTATATAGTGCCTCAAAGCTACACCAGATTTTAATGGCAGCAAGGCACAGTCAAAAGCCGGTGACTTAAAAGACCACTGCGTTTACAGCCTTGACTTCATGAGTCGCTGTGCAGGAGGTTCACCTCTCACATTGTCCACTGCTTATGTGTCACAAAGGCAGGCGAGTACAGAACGTAATGGTGTTGACAAGAAGAGAAAGAGGTGGGTGTCACCTCTTAAACCACTCTGCAACAACAATTCTGAGCGGATGAATGGGATAGACCCACAGCTGATTTACCACATTTGCTAGTCATGGTCAGTCTTCCCAGTCTATGGCAAATTATTAATCCACCGCAGGTCTTCATCATCCTCACACCCTACTCCTCTACCAGCTAAGAGGCCAGCTGGAGAGACAGATTGAGTTTCTGCAACTGGCTGAGCCCAAGTCTCAGTAGAGCTGGCAGCAGGGAGGACCTTTCTGCAAACCTTTTCCAGCCGGGGGCAAATTCCTCCCAGAGGAACAAGGGGATCATGTGGCTACTAACAAGAGAAGCCCCCCTGAAAAAAACTTTTCTACCTCCCATTACCCTGTCTCGATCATGTACTTGCTGCCAACCTCAATTCCTCTGACAATGTGTCTGGATCTCAATCATGTGCCTCAGTCTGTCTGGCCCAATGTGAAACTGAGGGTGAAATCACAAACAACAGTTTTATCCTTGCTTATGTAAATACAGTATGGTATTATGCAAGGAGGACAATATTATGTAAGCTTTCTGTGCCTAATGCATTATACTGAACACAAGACCACTAACGGGGATAATTTTGGTGAACCCAGAGACCAGAGAGTTGACAGTATTTCCTCAACTCAATATTTTCAGAAAGGTGTTACATGACTTCAACAAAACAAAGACATGTGAATCCTACTGAACAGAGAAAACAAAGACAGCCAGTCTGTTGGACATATCAAAGGCCTCACTAACTCTTCTTACAGCTTCACATAAAAGATCACTTTCACTCCGAGACTAATTCAGAGAGCACAGGCACGACAGTTAAAATAGCACTTTTCTTCTACGGTGCAGAGACTTTTCACATTTAAAAAAAAAGTCTGTTAAATGTCTAAGTTATTCCTTATTCATGATCGCCTTTTATTATTTTTATTTTAGCCCAAAATAGAGACCCCAATATCGATCCCCTTTGCTGGGTTCAAAAGCATTTCCATGAAACATGTTCCTGCTATCTCCTTAGCTGAAAAATAATCATGTGCGAGCTAACCTCTTTACCACTGGAACCGTTTCACGTATAATGTGAATGCACCAGAAGGGTGAAGGAAAATAGGCAGGTCCAACGACTGCAGCATCCCAAGTAAAGAGGCTATCTAAAATTGAAGATTGATTGGCTTTTCCGTGCAGAAACTAAGCAGCAGTTGCACACAGGAGAAGAGACTGGATATTAGAAAGGAGATTGAAAACCAAGGACATGTCATGAGGATTTTGCCTTTACAACTACCCAATGAATTTAAGATGAAGCTTTGAGTGAAATGGAGCTGTATGGCCAGAAAAAAATCCCCTTTACAATCCAAAGCCTGAAGGCAAAGCACATAAAAATAGGCAAACTATCCTCATCTAAGAATGTATATGCTGGGCATCTGTCCACAAATCACACAAGGGAAAAGCATAAGGTCTATTTTGTGAGAGACACCTTGTGGGGCTGAAAAAAAGTGCAGCAACCTGGAGGACATCAACAAGTAAACAGTAAACAAATGACCACCCCTTTGATTCTCTTTCAGCAATTATAGAATTCTCTTATTGGATGAGTTTGAGGAAGGAAGCTAAGGTTTAAGTAATAGTTCAATATTTAGGAAAAAATGTATTACTTCCTTGCAAAGAGTGATGAGAAGACTGTTTAAAGGCTGTTTTTTGCTCCTGAGGGAAAGTTGAAGAAACAGTGGATCATTTAACAAATCTGAGGTAGAACATTGATGATAAAAACATTTTTAACAAATATGCACGTAAAATTAAGTAAAATCTTTTTTCAGTCCTTTTTTTTAACAAAATAAATATTTTAACAGAAAAAATATGGTCATTCGTTTCTGATTCAAATGAATTAAAGCAAACAATTATTGAATATTAGTTATATTGTTATTAAAGAAAATTATATTGCAATAATTATAATTATTGTTTTATTGCCAAGCCCCAGTAGCATGTATGAGTCACCCTCTGACCCTAGATCTTTGTAGTTGAACCTGTTAAGCCAATATCTGTACCACTCTGTAACTCTCAATAGGCTTCCTTCCACTGTTTTGCCTCCATGTCAGACTACCACCACTCTCACACTCTGAACAAGGGTAATGTATTTGCATTTTCAGACTGATTGCACAAACTTTCACATGAGCAAACTGTGATGAACAGTTATGAAACATCATAATAACAACATAACAACACACTACTAAGACAAAGTAACTGATGTCTGAGTTAGGCTACTGAACAAGAAGGACAGACAAACAAAAACATGTCAAGAGGAAACCAATTAATAATATTCACACTGATTCCACACTGGGTGACGAAAGTACAGACTATTGCACAGTTTGAATATTAAACACTGAAGAGAAAGGCAGCTCTTTAAAATACAAGGCATATAAAGATTTCCATTTGTGACGGCATGTGAAAAGAAAATCAAGTCTGGTGGGAGTTTGGAGAAAGTGATCGAAAGCCTGCCAACTATATGTCATCACCAAGCTTCAATATCTGAAAGAAGCACAGTGGTATTTTTAGACTGCCCACAGAGACACTGGGGTAGCCCACTCACTGTTTCCGGCAAACTCTTTTGTCTAATGTTTCCTCCCATGGGCATGCTAGCAGGTCATTAATGGCATACTTCCACTGCACTTATGGTACCTAAAATAGAAAAAAAGTATTACGGCCTATGGCCATGCGTGTCATATTCAATTTATTTCTTTACTAAAATGTTGTATAGCGAAGAAAATGGTGTCCTAACAACACAATTATAAAAGGCTATTTAACAAAATATTTCAGCTCTAAAATCATTTCATGAAACAAAAGATAAATAATGTCTTATTTTGTGCCTTTAGGGTGCTGTAATTAATGCATTCAGTGGCTCAAAAAGCAAATTTGAATACATCAATTATTAATGCAGATGGTGATGAAGATGAAATGCGCAGAGATGGAGGTGGGGAGGGGGGTATTACTATTTTGGGGCATTGTTAAAAATAATGTATAAGGCCCACCAGCCACTCGCCAAACAAGATAAAATAAAATTGCAGTATTCACACAAGTATTCACATTTTAGAGTAGCTTAGCCAGGGAGAAGAAAGGCACCTGGGTCCCATTCAACATGGAGAAGAAGTTTGTTTTGGCTTATATTCAGAACTCTCCATTTCTATGTCTTTGGGCTATTATGTAATTAATAACTCCAATATCAAAGTGCCACTGAATGTTTTGATATTTCAATTTTAACAAGAGGGCAGCGCAGTGAATGAAAGACGAGGAGGGCTAGACAGGACAAACACTGTAGCCAACACACCACCACTGGGGCTGCCATAAAATCCCTATTGTCAAGAATGAATGGCTGCTTTCTTCCATTGGACATATGTGATTAGTAAGCCTATATTAAAAGCTCTTGATGAAAGAAAACAGCCTCAAGGAACATTGAAGAGCATCATTTTATTTTGGTACAACAATTCTTGAGGCAGAAGAAATATTCTCATGCTATTTCAGTTTAATTCACAGACCTGAATATAAACCCCTGCACATATTGACATCCATTCTGAGTGAGATCTATAACACTGACTTTCGTCAGTCGTCATTTTCCTGTCAAACTAAGCAATATTATATCAGTTCTTCTGGGCTGAATGTACTGTGTCCTCCTGAATAATTCTTCCCTTATAACACTCCATATCATCAGTTTGTGTCATCATTACTGCATTATATATGTTCGCTTTGTTGGTATGGTCACCACTTTCCCCACTACCTGCTTCCTCTAAAAGCTTTACTCTATACACTATGATGCGGTGCAAAGTGAGTCTAAACAGAGACATTTGCTCTTTGATTCTGAGCCACTGGCACCATAACCTTTAATTTAATGTTGATATTTTAGATCAGGCTTCCTCAAGTTGCAACTTATCTTTTTAAACAAAGAAAACTCATAACAATAAATGTGCAAATGCAGGATTTATTGCCTCAAACTTTGCTGAAAGTGTTGAATGTACATTTTTGTGCATTCTTTATCATATTGAAAACCTGCACGCACACTAAAACAATAGATCTCACTGAAAGTTCATTAAAAAGGATCAAAGTGTTTTTCAGAGTGCAACACGCAACACTGTGTCCAATTCATTCAGCTGCATCCCCTAACTAAATGGGATAGGTCTTCCCTTCAGGGAGGGATTTTGCAATGCACCACTGGCACAATCGTACACACTCACTCCATTTCATGGCAGAGCAGACAAACAAACACTGGGACACTGAGTCACTGAGTCTGGAGCGGGGCAGGCTCTTCCAGCACTGCAGTGTGGTTTAGCTTAGTGAATACCCGTGCCTGCTGTTTAGCATCCCTGATCAGCCCTTCGTGCTGTATGGGATGGGCACAGTAGGGCATGGCCTGAATGCTGATCCCCAGAGCTAACAAGCCAGCCAGCAAACCAACCAACCAGTGAGCCACACTTCTATCTAGCCAACTGGCCTGACAGAACAGGAATCCTGGCAGCCCAGCATTGAATCCCATAGTGTAAGGTTGCCAGGGGCATGCATGAGTCCTGCTCAATCCTCTGATGTCCAGCAGAGGCCTTAGGGCCACTGCCCTGTTTGATAAAGCTGTCTAGAAGTCTGCCTCTATTGCTTTTTGACCAACTAGACATCAAAAAATGTCTGTACTTTAAAGAATCCAAAACTTAATTTCAACAGCTTACACTGCAAATGGAAACATCATAACTGATTAAAGAAGAGGCGTGTATAATTTGACCTAACAATGGCAGAGAACGTTGTTGCTGCTCTTCATGTTAAAGCAAAAGTTAGGGAGGCAAAAGCATCTTGATCACTACCCAAACCAGGAGCGTTCTACACAAATCACCAAATGTCAAAGTCACATTTGCAGGCCAAGTGTAAAGTTGTGTGATTTTTATAGTCAATTCCAGGTGAAACAGCCAATTACAGGAGCTACCTGTGCAGAGCAGATCAGGAAGATATACACTCCAATTATTGTATCTAATAAATCTGTCAGCATGTGCAGGGCTGTGGCAAGGCAACAAGGAGCTGCTGGGTCACCGCTGTAGGCCTCACACACACATCCCTCTCTTTCTCAGGCACTAACTCTTCTTTCGCTTCTTCCATCCAAACAGAAAGCGGTGCTTTGTATCCGTCACTACCTCCACCTTCAACTGACTGCCTCGCTGGGAAAGTGAGGCAGGCAGACGGAGCTAAGAACTTTCCACGGCTGGGGCTCAGATGGTTTTCATAAGAGTTAGTCCCCACACTGAGGGTGAAACTCAATTGGAACCCCCACACTTACACAAAATGACGCACAAGCACTGTCTGTTCAAAAAAGGAAAGAAAATGAGGGAAACAAGACAAAGAGTTTGCAGCCATGCTAGCAGCCCTGTGCAGCTATATGTAGCTACAGCATAATGGTACGTTGAGCTAAATGCTAATGTCAGCACACTCTCATTGACAATGCTACATGCTGATGTTTAGCAGGTGTATCGTTTAGCATGTTTACCATCTTAATTTAGAATGTTAGCATGTTAATATTTGCTCTTAGTATTGGACAAATGACAATGGGCAAAAAACATTCTGACCTGATGATGATGCCAGATTAAATTTCAGGAAATAAGTCATTAATATCCTGAGAAGAGAATGAATGTCTGTACTGACTTTCAAGGCAATCCATCAAATAGTTCAGTCTGCACTGAAAGTCGAGGACCAACCGACCCCAGACCGACATTACCTTCCCCAGAACCATTATATTCTGACTGTCTATATATAGATGGTCACACAATGATCACTAAGTTGAAAAAACAAATAATTTTTTTAGTTTAATTTGACACTAAAGCGGAAAATTTTACATACAGTTTTTCATCAAATAAACGTCATGGCGCGACAAGAATCAAGAACAAGGTCTTTGTTCTCAGACTGCTTCTCCCTCCATGTTTCCCTCCGTGTGACCCATGTCTAATGCTGCGGTAGTTACGCAGGCTCTGCTTGGAGGGGGCCACTCCACAGCACTCTTCCTCACAACAGGAGGGCTTTTGTTACACTGTGACCTTTTCGGCCATGTGGTAATAAATTTGTTTGATTTGTTCCGCCTCTCCTGTTTAGAGTGCTTCTCTTTCACATGGAGAGGGCGATCAATGCAGGGAAGGCTACTCTTTCTGGGCTTGTGGCTCTGTTGCGTGCAAGACCCGTCCGGCCTGGCCCACCACTTGGCCATTCAAACATTCTGGTTTGGGCTCAGAGGATGTTGACCCACGGAGGGGTTCAACTAGACCCGCACCAGATGGAGGGGACCAGCAAAGAGGGATGGAAAAATCCTGTGCAAGCCAGAGCTCAGACGTGTGTGCAGAGAAGCAACAAATGAGTGAATGGATCGTCTGTCCAGCATTTGCCTTTTTCTTCCCAAATCTTTTTGCATGGAGGAGCTTTATGAGACACATCAGCCCTGAAGGATGAGCCTGAATCATGGCACATCAACTCAGAGGCCTCTGCTCACTGATGTTTATTGCATTGGGGCTTAGGTGCAGGAAGAGCCTTTGAGGATGCCAGCAGAGCAGAAAGGAGAAGACATCTTTAGTGCCCTGACCATCTTATATCTTCAGCATTTGAAACAGCTGTGTCTTCTCTCAGTTGTCCTCGTGGCTATGAGGCTCTTCTGTCTAAATATAAAGATGCTGCCTGAGTGTGCAAGTACTCAGGGAGATCGTCTTCCTGCAAGGTTTGTGATTAGTGACTATGTTCTATAAACCAAGTGCAATCAATCAAACACAAATAAATATGAGAGAGAACCAATCAGCTAAAGACACTAACAGTGCAAGAAAAAGTAGGTACATGGAGACCAGGAGAAAGAGAGCAAGTGATTACTCTGCTCTTAGCTCAGATCATACAGTCATTAGCTTTATATAAACCTTTAAAGCAGACTTCATGTAGCTTCTCTCTGCTCACCAAAAGGCAGCAACCACAACACACACATGAAAGCTTAATTGGTGAATTGAGACACACATACACAAAGAATCATTACATTAATGAATGGCAGCGTTCAAGGATGCAGCTCTGAGTGATCTCATTAGATCCTA
>JAPMOB010074178.1:0-10619 GCA_029875015.1 Lepomis gibbosus | reverse complement strand
CCCCCGAAGAATGCCCCGTGCTGGTAATTCACCAGAGAGTCATGTCGTTGTTTGATCTGACTCCATCCTGAAAATCATCTCTGCAGGCTCAGATAATTTGAATCAGTTCCTCTCTGGCATAAAAGACTTGTGCAGCAGATGCAGCTAACAAAGACGCTGCAAAAATCTCTGTCTTACAAATCAATGTGTTTCAAGACTTTCCTGGATTCAAGTGTAGTTTTTTTTCTTTATTCTAGTGCAGCCATACTATTCTGTCTGGTGTCAATGCACTGACACTTTCTTCTTGGTGATTCTTGATTTGTAAGGGAAAGACATTTATTCCAGTGACAAACACGTCAGTTTTCTGCTTTTCAAGTGAGGATGGGCTGCTTTTTTCTTGCAGTAATTTGCTTCATTCACTCTCGATTTGAGACACATCCACTCCCTTCTTGAAAATTCAAGTTTGTATTAGATACATGTTTAGATTTTCTCACTTGGTTTAAGAAAAAAGGACTATTAGGACTCACGTATAGGTTGCACATATGAAACTTGCCAGCTGAATGAAATATGCGTTTGAAACAGAGCAGTCAGTGGAATAAGGTTCCACTGTTGACATAAACTGTTTGAGTTGTCAATGTGACTTATTTTGTTGATAATGGGCCAAAAGTGAATTGATTTTGTGTGTACTGGACAGACTGTCTGTGTACAGTCTAGCGGGGGTGGGGGTGGGATTGGGGTTAAGGTCGGGCTTCATCAGTCAATGCAACTATATTTTCATGATTCTGTTTATTTACCTTGGATACGGCCTCCGATCCTCCGCCCTACAGGATTTTGTGTTATTTGTTTGCTGTGAGTCGATGCGCCGATCCAAAGTACACTCCTCCAGTAACAATCACACACAGAACACACTTATACACACATTGGTCAGGACACCCCCACCCCACCCCCCTTATTGAGGCTCGTGTGTTCCCCTCGGCAAGGCAAGCTTCCTGCAGCACGTACACACATAGTTTCCCATCGCTGAACACCCTCCCCCCCCGAATGGCCCCCAGGGTCTCGAGCTTTCTCTGAGACTATCTCGCGCTTTCTCTTCCTCCTGCTCTCTGTTTGTATCTCTCTCATCTGTGAATCTCTCTGTCTCTCTTTCCATGTGTCCATCTATTGATCAATCTATTTCTGCCCATCCTCCCCTTTCCCCTTTATCTCAGGCTTGTTCCCCAGACGGAGAAAGAGAAGGAGAAAGAGAGTAGGGAGGGCAGTTACAGCTCAGGGCCAGGAGCCAGAACCTTCTTCATTTGGATTTCATTAGAAACCGACAAGTGCATCACAGAAGAAGAAAAATCAGTGGGGGAAAAAATGAAAGAAAGAGGAGGGCGGGATGTCTCAAAGGCTTGTAATATAGTCAATAAATTCAAGGTTTCAGCTGAAAAATGGCTTTATTATTATTTCTGTGTCCCAAAACCTAAAAGTGAACCAGCTTCTTTTGTCTCTGCCGACACTAACTGAAAAGGATCTGTTATCCTAAATCACATGTAAACATGTCCAGCTTTGGTTAAAGAACAGTAACCATTTTTATGGGCCAAGATACTGCCTCTCCAAACCCAGCCGGAGGAGGTGGGGGTTGAATATGAGGGGCCATGTTCACCAACATCTGCCTTGGGCCCAGTCCAGGTGTTGCACAGGATCAAACAGACACACACACACTAACACACACACACAGTAGAAACACAGCACTCAACTTTTGATGTGTTTCAGTGCTTGCTCAATACAAATGGAAATCGTCAATCACTTGCTGCCTGAGAACAAGTCATCAAGTGGCACATTCCTCATCCTGATGTCACCAGAGGGAAGGGACAGTTTGTTTTGCCTCTTCAGTAATTGGCATAATTATTCTCCACAGACTGATGGCTTTATGACTACTGAGTCATAACAAGACGCTTAGAAAGTGAGCAGACACACCTTGTAGATTAATCACACTTCCATTCCTCCACATAAGTGACTGTGCTTCTTCTTCCTCATTTACAAGGAAGTGTATTTGCTTAATTTTTAAATAGAACCTAAGTAAACCTTTTTGTATTAAAATGAAGCGCTTTGTTGGGCCTGGTTCTAGTGCTGGTCTCAACAGACTCCCCATGTTCTTTCTATTTAAAAAAAAAAATAAAATTAAATGAGCAAGCAGGGGCACCAGTCTCTGGACTGACTTCCTGCTATGCTCTTATACCAGGTTGACGAACTAGAACATGTTTCTGGAGAATGTGGCCTAAAAGCTCATACCATATCAATTTTTTTTAAATTTCCTTGATAATGGTAAATGTAATGAAAACATGTAATTTAATACATTAATGCATTATATTTCCTTACCAGTAATGGCTCATTCATAATGTTTGTCCTAAATAATGACAGTATGACCAGTCACAGATTATGGGTTAGACTGGAACCTGAGATGGTCAGATGCCATTGGTTGCTGGAACATTTCTTGGTGTTTTTACATGGGATTCACATAATTTATCGAAATTTGCAATATGTGTAAATTTAGGTTGGGAAGAGATCCATAATTTAGTATTTCAGTAAATTCCCAAAAGCAGACATGATAAGGAAGAAGAGCAGAGTAGAGCCAGACCAATAAATCGGCATGACGATGTTCTCAGCCGATATGAGCTAATTGCAGGTAAATTACAGCCAACAAACAACAATTAAAAAAGAAGCAGAGAAACTGATCCCTCTGTCATGTTATGAGTTTTGTTGTTACATAGTTTGTCCACCAGAAGGCACTCGGCAGCGCCCCTGTTGGCAACACATGTTTGGAACCATCACAAAACAGTAGAATAGGTACATTTTTTAACTTTGTTATGTCATGTTATCCTGGTAAGGGCTCTTAACTACACGTAACAAAGATCATTATTATTATTATTCTTTCAGATTTGTATCAACTTCTTTTTTTTATTCCTACAAAATCGGACCTCTCTGCTCGTTCGACGCTCGTTCGATTAGAGTCATTGCTCAATTCATGACATGGGTAAAGATAAAAAAGATAAAGAACATTTGTTGTAGTAGTAGCAGAATGTTTGACAGTGACAACAGCTTAAAATATATTGTGAATGTGCAAGACCCTATTTGTGTTTCTTGGTGTGTCAGGACTGACCAATTTGTCAGTGGATATCTTCCTCTGCTACAGATGACTCATCTTATGCCATTTATGTATACAAAGCATGCCTTTTTGTTTGTAATGTGCCTTTCTCTAACTTTACCTACCTGCAGAAACTTAACGCTGCTTGCTTGAGATAGGTTATGCATCATCATGCCTTTTTTGATTTTCTCAAGCGATGACTAAAATGTGAAAATAATCAAAAGCAGTTATCAGATTCCTCATACACTATATCTGCTGATGTTAAATTACACTAAATTGTGTGTTTTGCAGTCCACTTATTATCTCTCCTTGTTTGTGTGTATATGTATATTCTCGGCCATGTGCCTTCAAGTATGTTTTGGCAGTGAGCGAGTCAGATAAGGGCTTGTGTTGTGATTTTCATCTCTGGGTGCAAGAAAAGGGGAAGCTCTATGAATCGTGGCTTCCTGGCTGCCTTGCATTTACCCGGTTTCTTGGATGCACACATCAGTCTCCGACATCACAGCTCAGAGGACCTTAACAGCACAACATTTTTTCCCCCCAGCTAAATCTATAATACAGAAAAAAAGCCAACCCATTTGCTTAATGACAGGGGTTCTACAACGATAAGAGGATGAAGAAAGTTGAAGCTCACAGATAATCGCCAGTCTGCAGACTTGAAAAATCAATCACTATTTTAACATGTTGGAGTTTATTAACTTAGTGCTCCCTTGCCACTTGCTAAGCTGCCATGTTGCTGAAAAGGTAATGAGTCCTCAAAAACGGCCTAAGAGCATCAGTTGCTAATGTAATCTTCCTCTCCTGTAGGCAGCTCCACAGGCTGCAGCAGTAATTACCGCTTCATGCCATGCCTTTGATCAACACGCCATTGTCAGTTGCTGCTCCTGTTATAAGATGACGACCAAAGGACAGCCAGCATGGTGCATTCTCCATGCTGGCTGCCATTCATCTGTTATCTGTATGTCTCCTTCTCAGAATACTCTTTTGCTTTCTTTGTGTCTTCTTGTGGCTGTCTCTCTACTTGTTGCTGTCTTGACGATTTCAGGCGTAGCAATACATCGTGAGGGAAAGGTGCATAGTCACTCACTCCAAACTGAATGATGGAGACCACCACTCTGCGCCAAAGCCATTCAGGGTTAAGGATTTAATGGAATTTTGTCAAATCGGAATCCAGTATTTAAACCGCTTTTTCAATCTGAATCCTTGGTGAATTATAAATAAATAAATATTAAGTGTTGGCTGTAACAGACTTTAAATCAATTGACAAAAAAACCCTAAAATTTTTCATTAATGTTTCATTAGAAAACTAATGCCACTGGCTATTGAAACTCAATCCTGTTTGTCTCAGCTATGAATGACCAAATTATACTTCACAGCTAGATCACACTAGTACCATTATTGGTACCATCAGCAAGGATTCGCAACCACTGACTGGTGTAATACTGCTGCAAGACAACAACTCACAATCATCCATTCAAACCAAAATGATCTTCTCATATTCCAAGACTTTCTTATCAATTGCATATGGTACCATCAACCTTGCTAAAAAGAGCTGTTCTTACACTATTATCCAAAGCCCACAATGACTTTTTTAATGTGATACTTCACCTATATCTTTTAAACTTGAAAGGTGGCTATAAAAAGCGTGTACATTATGTTAGGTATTTGTGGACATCTGTGAATGTAGTCACTTGAATTAAGCAACCACACGATTGAAACTTTTCAACCACTCCTCCAACATAATGAACTTCTCAACTGTCCAACTGAATGGATGCTCACCCTCATAGATTTATCAAACAATGGTTACATACACCACTTCTGTCTGAATGACATAAGCATTGCAAAAACATATACATTGAATCCTCACACTATTTTATTTCCAGTTTCTTAACCAAACGACCTTTATTGTCTCTCCACATTCCTTTAGGTCAGTCTCATCTAAAAGTTAGGCAAGAACAGTATAAGTAGTATCAGATATTTTATACTGAAGTATTTCCATGCTGCTACTGTCAGCAGCGTTTGCTCAAGCCTTGCGCAGCTCTGCTCGCACGCTGGCTGCTCCACTGGTTTTGAGCTCCCAGAGAGAGACGGTATATCACCTCTGCGCTAAAGAGAACAATTAGGCCATATCAGTAGATCAGAGTGTTGGCAGTCGGGGCACAGCAATAGCGCCAGTAATCTGTGGCTTAGCTGGCACCTTGCCATGGCCAGCCACAGCTCCATGGCCTCTCCAGACACTTAAGAGTCGCTAAGGGCACAGGCATGGCCCAAGAGCTGGCGCTTTCAGCCACATGCTATCAGGGCAATTAATTGAAATGCGAGTAAAATAAAGGGAGCCTGCAAGAGACAGAAAGAAGTTAAAGGGAGGCGGGAGGGAAAGAATTAAATCTTTAATGAGGGCAGTTGTTTCAGCAGGCAAAAAGAATCGGGTTATATAAACACTGTATCAAATGATGATTGTTAGCGGCCCACCTACTGTGAAATTATGGGTGGCCTGTTTTGGATCTTTTCTGCCATTTATCCCACATTAAGGCCTTTTCCTTTGCTCTTACATTCTTTCTTTTAGTTGGTTTGTGGATGCCAGCAGATACGGGCTTTAGCAGACAGTAAAAAGGAGATTAGATAGTTTTGATTTGATCTGCCACTAAGGTACAGCTATAGTTGCAGCTGCTCTGTCTGATCGTATCTCATCTCAAGAGAAATAGCTGTTAAAGCAAATGCCCTTATCACCACGCTGCTTTTCGCACCTTACTCAAGCCTCATTCACTGTAATGAGGATGTAGGATTAAAATAAGTGTGGGGAAAAAACTTGTTAGCATGCTGTATTCTTCTTTTGTATGTGTGTATATTTAATTGTGCATAGATTATAAAAAAGCACATAGACCACAGGAAACAAGTGACTAAGAGCAAAGCCCTGTTTTCGTCAAGCGTCCTTTGTACAATAAGTAAGGCTGCATTGTCCTTTGCTTAGTTCTCAGTTGTCCTTTGCTCGAGTCTCAGAGGTGCTGATCAAAAGCTTTTGAAGTTTACATATTCATTTTAAAACCGACCATAGTTCACACCAGAATTGAGACATTAAGACTTCAAAAGTGTCCGTCCGTTCAACCCACTCACAACTCCTACCTGTGTTCAGCTTGGCCAAACTGTCTTTGGACAAAAATAGCTTTTAAGTAGGTTTCATGAGAAGTATACAGGAAGAGAACAGGTGTTGTTTTTATTTATTGATTCAGTGATTGCATCACCCCTACCGGCTGAAGCGCAATGTGTCTATAGTGAAACCACAAAGCAAAGACTCTAGTATATTCGGTTCGCAACTAAGAAAAGTATGAATGCGATTTGAATGGATATCTTCAGGGATTATGCTTCACTAGGCACTCAAGGATAAACTTGGACAAGTGGGTTATGTGTATGAATTTGGGTAGATTAATAGAATTGTGTTGTTAGAAAGGTGTTTGTGCTTTGAAACGAACAAGCATCTGAAGGAATCCTAAAACCTTGCACTACTACAAGAAATGAAGAAAGAATGAAAGAAATTGTCACCAATTCTGATAATGTGTTAATCTAGTCTTTTATCAAGCAAAATACATTAATGCTTAAGGCTTTTAAAATAATAAATAGAGATTTTCTGTTTTTATATTATTGCAAATTAAAAATTTAGACTCCTGGTCAGACAACTCAAGACAACTTAAATAATTTGACTTTTTTTAAAAAAAGGCAGTGCAAAAGTCATGTGTTCCATCACTGTTAACATGTCATCAATCCTTTATGGCCCCGCCCCTAAACCAACTCCCTGCCATCCTGAACAGACACACACACTCCCACTACCTCTCCCCTATCCACAGAGTAAACACATCAGACTGGGATATTTACTCTTTGGACCTTAACTGAAGGGCCAGATTAGCCTGTTTATATAGTGGGAAACAGTAGACAGACATTTCCTGATTAATGAGCACACATGGATATACTCATACACAAACATGCGTCACTCAAAACATGTTGACAGTGGTATGTCATTTAAATTACAGATAGAAAGTGTGATGCTGAAAACAAAAAGGCTGATAAAAAATCGCCTAATTGTTGAAACGCGGACACAGAGCGTCATGGAAGATTGAGTAAAATATCAGCCTGCTGTCGTCATGGCGATATAGACATCAGCGGTAAAAACTCTGAAAATGAAGCTGTTATACCAACTCCTGTGTTATTTTGGGCTCTGGGTTTTTACGCAATCGGCTGAATCTCTAGGGGGTTTTGTTGAATCTTTTCCTCCCCCTGTTCTCTCTTCTTCCTCTGAACACATCCGGAGAAATGCTAATGACTAGCGTTTCATCCTCACTGTGCTCTGGCGCTCCGTGCACTTCAAAAACTGACTCACCTGCCTCTCCTAAAATGTCCCTATGAATAATAAGAAATCTGCTTGTCGCCTCAAATCAACAGAGAAAGAACAACAGAAAGAAAACAGGGTGGCGTTTTTGTTGACAGGCCACAGTTTCATCCAGTCTCTGGGCAGCCACAGTTTGCCAATGCGCTGTGGTGTAGGTGACTCATGACTTCATTTACGCCAAAGTCAATCCATGAAATGATCGTTTTTTTTCCTGGCTGCTGTCTCACCAATAGCATCATCTGTCGGATGACCCATTGCCAGCAGGGTGGTATAGAAACCCCATTGTCTGTGCGTGGATCCGCAAGGAGCCAGTGTGAATAATTTGTTTTTGTTTGTGTGTATTTGTGTGTGTTTGTGCTGTAGTGTAAGATCTAACAAAGTCTCGGGAGAGTGTGGGATTGGACAGAAGCTATAGGGGTATTAACCTAAAACTGGCACTGCTCTATGCATCCTTTTGTGAGCACAGACTATCCAAAGCTTATGATTTTTTGCCTATTGACAGTCAATCCACTCATCATGAGTGAAGAGATTTAAAGGCAAAATGGCAACTAGACACAAAGTATGTGATTTACTGAGATTTATGAGCTCTTCCTTTATGTTTTTCCTGCATCCCACGCCCTCGTGTTCCATTAAATCTCCACTGTGGCACTAGAAGATGAATAATAGAGGAGAGTTAGCCACGGAGTGAAAAATGAGCATCTGTCTGCTTGTGCATTGGCACAGTGTGAATGTGTTTTTAAAAGGGGAAGACAAGACAGGTGTCCAGAAGCAAGGTGAAAGAGACATTAACAGGGAAGACATATCAAGCTAAAGAAGTCCAAATCGTCCAAAGAAAGAAAAAGACTTACAGGTTTCCTCTTCTCTCAGGATGGTTCACACTATCATGGGGGGTGTTAGGGTGCACTTTTCCATCTATAATGCATTGTCCCTTGCTGGTGGCAGAGGCAACACAAGCTCATGGGCTGGTTAGGCAATGCAACCACTGGTATTAGCTCTGTCGCCAGCAGGGTTACTTGTAGTTTTGATGAAAGCTGTGTGGAGGCAGTGGTTCCTGTCTTTTTGGGTTGTAATCCCCTCATCACAGGTTGCATGTGTCTATGAGCTGTTGGCACAACGTGAGAGCGACTTTTCCCATCTAGATTTAATCATTTCAGTCCGGCAGAGGTAAACCGATGCATCATATCACAAGAAGAAACATGAAGAGTTATTGTGTGACTTTGGATTTTTAAAGTGTTAAAAACACCACAATAACACAAACTAACTGATTGAGGCTACGAGACCAGAGAGGTAAAATTTATATTTTTTATCAAAGGAGTCTGGTGGCTTTGTGGAGCGATATGCAGATTGTAGGGTAAGGGTTAGGGGTAGGGGTAGGGTTAAAAAATTGTGTATCACTGTAGGGATTCTTTCCATAATGTCAGCTAGGTTGAAGTTACAGAGACCCAGTGTGAGTGTGGGGAAGAGAGAGCTGAAGGGAAAGGAGGCAGATTCAATAAGTGAATTTCCCCCAGCCCACTTAGCAGAAAATACTGATATATATGTGACTTGTGGTCCATATCGCCCAGCCCTACACTGGGTCTGTTTACGTGACAAATAGTGCACCCTCTTCTCTGCTGCTCAGGATGTGCTGCCCTCTGCAACAATTCGAGTATCAGTAGCTCAGTGTACGTAACTATAGAGCCCACAGAACATCCTCCTAATCTACTCCACTAGCTTTTCATTTAACTAGACCTTATACCTAAGTGGGAAAATAGATTGGTTATCGGTGCCTCACAAAATGACTCATACAGCTGCTACAAAAATTGATTCATGTGAGTGTTTTCTGAACTGTCCCCGTAGTTGAGGTCTTGGTTAAAGTCAGGAAATGGTTATCTTTATTGGTAAAAGAACCAACGTTGACAGCAAGAATGCCACTGCCCGTGAACTGAATGCATGCAGTCACATATTTTGTATGCCCAACCAACCACACAAATTTTTGCAGTGGAAAAAGTTTGTTTAAACTAAGCTTCAATTGGTTTTGCAACAAATCTGAATAACTTAATGGTATTTCCCCCTTTGCTGTTGAACTAATGGCAGATGGTGTCCTTTTTCTGAAAATGAATTCAGATTCATCCCAACAGATCTTCTGTCAGAAACATGCAAACATATTGGTTGTTTCAAGTGTCTGAAGAAATGCCATACACTGATTTTTTTTCTCTTGAGGGCTGTCGGCCTTTCATCTTGTCATCCCTTCACATCATCCATCCATTTATCATATTCTAAAGACAAGAGCCAGCAACAGCCTGAGCACAAATTGGCAAATTTCCTCCGTGTAATCACACCCAATGGCAGAACAAAAGAGCGCGAAAGGCGAGAGCGAGGAAGGGAAGCATTGTTTTGAAATAGGAGATGCTTGTATGGAGTACAGAAGTGAAGAGTGGAGAACTCTGTCTGCGCCTGCCAGTAAGATGGGCCCTAATTTGCTTATTTGTAGCTGTCAGCTGTGCTTTTGTGTGCCCAGCGATCCAGGCCAATTGACAAGCATAGGCTGCAAATGACAATGCGCTGAGGCACTTTTCTACCCCTATCTAAAGAGTCAAGCTTTTTGTACATTAACATGCAGAGAAACAAGATGACAGCAACTTGTTTTTTTTTTTTTGTTTTTGTTTTTTTTTTGGATGTTCCAATGATTTTT
The DNA here is from genome assembly GCA_029875015.1 of Lepomis gibbosus. Taxonomy (NCBI): domain Eukaryota; kingdom Metazoa; phylum Chordata; class Actinopteri; order Centrarchiformes; family Centrarchidae; genus Lepomis; species Lepomis gibbosus. The sequence goes on along the minus strand of JAPMOB010074178.1, from coordinate 458 downwards.
ATTCCCTTCTCCTCTCCTGCCCTGCCCTCGCTCACTGATTTACTTTATACATACTCTTTATCTAATCTTACGAGTGTGTTTGTTTTATGCTTCTTACATGAAGCTTGCTGTGTTTTCTGTTTCATTTTCCAGTTCAACAGGTTGAGATGAAAGGGGTATATGAAGAAATACAGGCAGGGTTGTCAGTGTGACAGTTATACTGTGTGGGAAAAAAATCTAGTCCCTCCCCTCTCCTTTCTCCTCTTTATCTCTTCTTCTCATATCTTTCCCTTTGTTTTCCTGTCTTGTCCTCTCTTTCTCTGTCCAGTTCTTTCCTCTCCCTTCTTCTCCTCTCCTCGTTTTCTCTCCTCTCCTTGTACGTCTTTTCAGTTCCTCCTCTCCTTTTCTTATTTCCTTTAATCTCTTCTTGTATATCATTTTAGTTCCTCCTCTCCTCTCCTCTCCTCTCCTCTCCTCTC
>JAPMOB010074112.1:0-10206 GCA_029875015.1 Lepomis gibbosus | reverse complement strand
GGCTACAGCCCTGTGGTGCTGATGGTGTGGATGACCGCATCCTTTCTCCACCTGCACCACCGACACCAACCAGAGATGACCACTCTTTCCTATGACTAGGTTATTTATTGCCCGCCAGCAGGCTGCCGTAGTTAACAGGCTGTTATTACCACATGCGCTTCTTCACATTGAGCCTATGTATTTACTAGCCTACTACATAGGCTCAATGTGAAAAAGCAGACGCGGAAGTAATGGGGCGTGCTCTCTGAAGGAGTGTCACCATATTTTGATTTCAAAACTGCATGGCTACATTTTTAACATAACATATAAAGCTTCCGGGACATTGTTGCGTTGTCCTTGTAACATATAAAAGCAACATCCACAGACGGACTCTGACATTAAAATTTTAAACCACGCAACGATGCGCACAGTACGCGGAACTTAAATGGAGAACCAAGAGGAATCGTTAAATGCCACCAATAACAGGCTTAAGTTGCTTCCCAAACAGTAGTTTATATAAAAAGCCTTAACTTTCAGAAACAGTTTAAAGACGTTGGTTACCGCCCTAACACTGTTTACATCGCGGCGAACAGTGATGATGATGAGATAACAAGCCACCCAATCATAGACATTTCATTGACAAAAGCATTGGTTTGCGTAAGGGCTGAGAGCTGAACAGGGTCCGGATGATTCTTCAAAGGCCATTTTGTTCTGTGGCGTACATGACTTTGCCGAGACGGAAAATGTTCTTATTTGTAAATGGCATCACTTGCTGTGCCCATAACTTACTTACAGGACAAGGCGCTCGGTTCCTTTACACTCGGGCAGAACACTTAAGGAAACGCAACACATATAGCCTACTTATATTGGCTAGTAAGAAGTGTTATTACCGTTACTTACCATTTCTTGGTACATTCTATCATCAGTTCTTGAAAGGAAGCAGCAAACTGGAACTTGGACGCTTTCTTCCCGACCCGCTGGAGTCGCTTCCAAACCGAAGTCATGTTCAAACGTATCAGATAATTCTCTCGACACGATAAGCCGACATTAATACGGAGTAAATTGTGTGTCCCCCCGCTCCAGTGTCCCTCTGCTGGGTCCTCACCGGGGACCGTAGACGGAGAAGTTCCAGTTGCTCCGCTGACAGCTCCTCTCCGGCAGTGTGTGTGTGACCCACTCCTCACCGGCGTCCACTCCGCAGTTACGCTACAAAACAAACACACGCCTCAAGTCAGAGCTGCAGTCAGGCTAAACCAGGTGAGCCGGAACACTGAAGAGGATGACTTTCAAAATAAAGCCCTTGTTGTCTTCATAAATTATTGAGGGGAAAATGATAAACAAAATAATTCAATGTAGGCTACCATATTGATATTTTACTATTTTACCAGCTAACACACACTCTTTTAACTAACGTGTTTTGGTCTGTTGTTATTGAAAAGATAAGAAGTAAGAATTAAATCGAGTTTAATATATTGAGTTTGAAATTGTGTGAATGTTATTACCTTGTACTGAACTTAATTTTATTAATGTGAATTGTAAAACTAATTAAATCTATAATAAGTCTATAATATCTTTAAATTGAAAATGGAATATACCCCCCTGGAAAGAAACTGAGAGGTTTATTATGGTTTAAGACTGAACTGATCAGGAAACCAGGAACTTGATTATTAAAATTTAGTTCATGTATTATTTAATTTAAAAACTCAAACAATTAACACATTTAAAAAATAATATTTTATTTAATGTTTAAAATATACGGTCAGTACTTCCTGTTTATTGTGGCTGGCTTGATACAGTCCAGATAGATGGTGATTAGGCAATATACTATATACTTTACAATTCACCCCTTCAGTGACAGAATGGGATGCTGTTGATATGTGAGGCTTTAGCTAAAGTCACCAAAGCATAAAAAATGTAATTAATTCTGCAATAAATGTAGAAAGGATAAAACAAAATGCCACTAGAGATAAAACCCCGAAATGTTCAGTAGGGTTATTTAGCTGAGAGCCACATGCTGCTGTGTTTTCCAAGATGATTATTATAGTGATTTTTTCATTAGGACTAGGCTACTGTTTATACACAGACTGTGTAATCTGCTTTTATATATTAATGAATAATAGATGCAAACAATTTCTCCCTGCCGGAATCACACTGCTGCAGATCACTTGACTAACACAAAGTGGAATGTAACATGAAACACATGCAGGCCATCGCAAATAGTCGTAAGACGAGGCAAACAGTAATTGGTGAGTTCCCATGAAGCTGTGTGTAGGGATATTATCAAGGACTGGATACAAAATAGAAATTAGCTGTGAGCCTGTCAGGAAAAGTTCCCCCTGTCATGAGTCCCCCTCAGCTGGAGGGACTTTTCCAGTTAAGCCCTGAGTCTATTTATAATCTGTCGTTGACACATAGAGCAGCTGGGAATATAATGTACAAGAAAACACACACACACAAATAAGCACTGTTCACACCCTAAATGATAAAAGTCCATTTAACGATCTAATATCAAGTGTTGATGTTTTTATTCCATACAGTGTCATTTCTAAATGTATTATGTTTATTTCTGGAATTACAAAACTAGGCCCTCCTCTGATGCAAAACATCTTTTTTGTATTGGATGACTGGACCCTACTTTTATCTGATGTCAGAAAAATTACAAATTTACATGAATGTCATGTAAGTTTCATTGCTACAATGCAGTGACAATCTTCAAAAGGTAACTGCTGTTTTTCCAACCTGGACTGACCTCTTTTCCCAAGTTTGTATGTCATTGGGACAAAACATTTTGAGAGATTTTTGCTGCTTCTTGAAATGACTTGAGCAATGCAACTGAACAATAACTGTAAAGTAGACAATATGCTTAATAATAACCATAAAATAAACTCTTCTGAGGTGAGGCAACTGCTGAGTTTGGAGATCATCTTCTGTGTCAGTCACTAAGACACCTTTCACATTATCCATGTGATCCATTATGAATCTGATCAGTGGAGATTTAAAGTATCTTACACCTACATAAATAAAGAAAACTTGTCACTTTAGTGATAAGACTCTTTTCTCTTCTAGTGTAAAATACAGTATGTTAATGTAACTAGCAAATTAAGGTAAATTCACATGTTTTCAAAAATATATGGATGTGATGGGTCCAATTTACAAAAGCCACATGGTTGCATATATTTTTTAAGTAAAGCTTGATGCATGCACAACATTTTGGGTCTGAATCTTTAAATTTAACCTCAGAGTTTGACACAGTTGACCACATCATTCTTTAAAAAGGTCTTGAGAACTGGGTCAGTCTCTGAATGTGCTCTTATCTAGTTCCTAACATTCAACACAGGGAGGAGTGTTTAGTCTCAGTAGTCATGCACCACAGAAATAGGATTTTTGTTTTGGAGTTGCTTTTTTCACCACGCATGCTGATATTATCACAAAATACAATGATCATTAATTTTCACAACTATAACAGCAGTAAACACATGGCACTCCTTGTCTGGAGTCTGCAATCAATAAATGGATGAATAATCCTTCTTCAAAGAATCTGAAGCCGCAAAGAGGACAGAGACATATTTTTTTACGGCATGTTGGTGAGTAAGTAAATCAACTTAATTTCCATATAGCGCCTTTCAAAGCCAAAGCTGCAAAGTGCTTCACACGTACACATATAAATACTATACTTTCAAATTTGGCAAACATTTTAGGGAATGGTCAAACAGAGACAATTAAAACGAATTACATTAGGACAATATCAGCATCTATTGTGATACATTTTATCAATGCCAGGCTATACGGGTACATACAATCTGTTTTTACATCCACTGCCAATCCTTTTGGAACTCTTGCTTTCTGTGCATGCTAAGTGTACAGTTTATGTAAGGTCTAGCCCGTTCTCACCAGAGAAACAGCAGCATGGGTCGATTATTATATAGCTTATCACAACCCATTTTTATGTTTTGACCTCTAGTGGCAAAAGAAGTCAGGCGATGTAGTATAAAGTCTAAGGAGACGAGGTTAAACCTCAGGACCTCATGACCTCATGACTGGTAGAAACTTAATTTTGTCTCATTGCAACGACCTATGTCAGGGACTTCAAGTCACAGTAAATAGGTGATCAATCAGGCTGCATCACTGATCACCAGTGGTGGACATCACTTACTGGACCAGATGTACTACTGATAAAAGTCTCAAATGGTCTGGTCCCAGTACATGCTGTCCCAGTCTCCATCTGTTGCTAAGTGATTCATCCATCCACAGGTCAGTCCCTGGTGTTTCTGTTATGGGATCATAAGCCTCCCTGTCAGTGTCCTTCCAACCTCCCTGTCTCCCAGCAGTTTACTCTGCAGGCACACTGAGAAACAGCTGTATTTGGGCGGGTAAGAAAAACAAGAGTGGAGGGGAGTCTGCACTTGTGGGAATAGCATTTTTTTAAAGTTGGTGCTCTGCCAAATCTCCATAATGGTGAGGTTATGTTTATCTGATGAATTATTCTGGGAATTGCGTTTCCTGTTTCCCGTGTTCAGTGACAATTCTTAATTTGGAAATGAAACATTGTGCCACTTTAAAAAGGGTTTTCCCAGAGAAGCAAAGAGCTTCCAGAAAAGACTCCATTACATAGTCAAGTCAAGTCCTCTTCCAGGACTGACAGACGTGCAGTAGATGTGTGTACAGAATAGACCAGCATAGTAAAATATGGAGTATGTACAGTATGGACAATCAGGACGACAAATTTATGGACAGAACATATATAAAGAATATCAAAGCTGGAGGATGTCACCAAACAGATCTGAGCCTCATAACCTCCTCTCCACCATGGAGACCTGGAAAAAGGACAGACAAACAGAGACTCACAACAGCAAAGCTCGCACACACCATTAACACAGATAGGAGAAAAGAAGCAAACACACAGAGACAAGAAGGACAGGCACACACTGGAGAGAGAGAGATGACACAACGCCGAATCTCCTGGACACCAAAAATCCTGAATGAGGCACTGACAGCCAGGGGGGAGAGAGGTCCCAGGTCAAATAGGAGAGAAAGGGAGAGAGAGAGAGAGAGAGAGGGAGAGAGAAGGGAGGAGTGAGCCAGGCACACAGCTGTGCTTGTGGGACACAAACAAACAGAGTTACAGAGATGCAGAGGTTGTCAGAAGGTTTACAATACTCTTGTATTTTGGACAAACATGGACCATATGCACTCAGCTTAACAGACTCATTGAGACTGAGAAAAACCTGAAGGAAGGCTAATGGTAACATGTACAAGGCCTGAAGTCATCAGGAACAAGCATCAGTCAGGGACATAAAATACCTTCATTTAGCTATGTTGCAAGTGAAAAATGGCAGGGTAGGGGATTTCTTTAATGCGCTAAGGAAGAAGGATCAAACATAACACCAAGATTCTTGGCTGTTAAACTCTGAGAAATCAAACAGTGGTCAAGAGCTACTGTTACTTGTTCAAACTGGTGCCTATTTCAAGCAGGACCTGTGAACAGGACCGTGACTCCAATTTAATCATTTAGGAATGATCATCTGTCTTTACAGACACATACAGCCGGGTATCATCAGCCACAGCTGAAATTTATTCCATATACCCCTACTCAAAAAGCCCTCACCCAACCCTACTCAATTTGAGAACTATCAGTCAGTTTCACTTCAAATTTCAATCCAAAGCTATCTAACGGGCAGTCTTCAAACAGGTCTCAGAATTCCTCTCACGGAAAGACCTGAGATCCATAGATCCATATCAGACTGGTTTTAAGAGTGGTCACTCCACTTAAATGACTATCAGCTAAAGCTGCAGCCCAGTCCTCGGTTCTTATCCTGCTTGACCTATCAGCTGCCTTTGACCACTGCTACGCAGACGATATGCAACTCTACCTATCCTTCCTGCCAGACGACCCCACTGCCTCTGTGCTGATTACGGAGTGTCTCTTGGACATATCTGCAATAATGAAGGCTTGCCACCTTCAACTAAACCTTTGAACTGAACTCTTTGTCCTTCCAGCTAAGCAATCTACCCACCATAACATCAACAAATTGACTCCTCAACCATCACTCCAACCAGGGTAGTGAGAAACGTGGGTGTCATGACCAACTGTCCTTTTCAAGCCATGTTGCTGCTCTGCTGTCTCTCAGTTGTGCTGCTTTGCTCTATACAACAGAAGAAATTCAAGCCCTTTCTTACTCAGTATGCCACCCAGCTTCAGGTACAGGCCATGGTTATCTCTCACCTCAACTATTGCAATGATCTCTTTAGTAGGTCTTCCAGCTTGTGCAGTGAAACCCCTACAAATGGTTCAGTGTGCAGCAGTGCTTCTGGTTTTTGAACAGCCCAAAAGGACTCATGTCACTCCTTTACTCAGTGACCTCCACTTGCTCCCCATGGCCTCCTGAATCAAAGTCACTAATGCTTGCATACAGAGTGACTCCTGAGTCTGCACCCATCTACCTAAATTACATAATACAAGCTTACGCTCCTTCTCGGCCACTGCGCTTCTCCAACAAATGCCACCTGGCTCTGCCAGCCCTGCACACAAATCAACCACAGTCCCATCTGTAACACCATGATGGTGGAATGAGCAGGGTCCCTCTCTAACTTCAAGAAGGTCTTGAAAACTCATCTCTTCCGAGAACACTTTCTTTTATAACACCTCTATCCCCTAACATGTACTTTCTGTGGTGGTCTTCTTCTTCTGTCTTCTTACAATTCTCTTGTATTGATTGAACTATTTCGTGAACTCTTACTTCTTTCCCAAGGTATTTACCCATTAATGCCACATGCTATTAGCTCTTACTAGTATTTATTGAAGCGCTTACTAATATCAATTGTCACTTGTAGACCTCTTACTACATTGATGCTTTATTGATGCTTGTAGTTTGTTCCTCAAATGTCAGTAACATTGGATAAAAATGTCTGCCAAATGACTAAATGTAAATGTGGGGAAATATAAAGAGTGAAGAGCAGAGTGCCAATGACAGAGCCCTGAGGTAGGCTATTCTGTGTTTTACATCAGAAATGTCTAAAATAGTATTAATATAGGCTATTTTTCAGTCTCAGTTCACTCCAAATTCAACATGGCAGATTTTGTTAAGGGAACTTTGATTTCATAAAGATCAAATTATCATTAATGGGGAGATTTACTCTGACTACTACTCTACTAAAAAACAAAGCCTTACACAACTTGTGTAATTTGTGTCATTGCTGGAGACTCCTTCAAAGGTGATCCAAATATTTTTGGTTTGTAGGCACAAAAGCAAATTCAAATCATAGTGGGTTTAGTTTTCTCCACCTCAGTTATTGTCCTGGCAGTGTGGAGAAGCATTTAGACCATCATGAAGGGAGATACAAGTTATAAAAAAAATATAAATAAACAGTTAATTGAACAAGATAAATTCATGTCAAAATAAAAGGAATTTGGCTTGATGAATCATTTAACATTTAAAAACATTTAAAGAGCATTTTTAAAATCTCATCACCAACTTGCATTTTTGTACAGAAACAGATCCAGCGTCCTTGTCCACAATTCCAAAGGAGGGAAACCTAAATACTTATCTGGGCTTAAAAAAAGGTTTGAGTTTAATTATATATATATATATAAATAACTCACAAATACAGTACAACTGCAAAAACGCTTTTCTATAGTTGCACAGCAAAACACCTGAGAGATAAGATACTCACACTCAAAATGACCAAGAGACAATTACTTTATTTATGTGTGAATAAACATGTGCTTGAGATTTACCAATGGTCTAGTAATCAGATCCCTGCCAGTATCTTGCCCCACATTTCCATCTGACCTTAATAAATATAGCCTGGCTAAGCCAAACACCTGTGAGCTGTCTGTCAGAAGGACAGGAAGAGCATACGCCACAATATTAATAAGGTCACAGAACACCATGTTGTCCCTACAGCCATGAGAGCCGATGGTACATGTATAGGTATGACCTTTGAGCAGACTAGTGTATGGCATTATGTACATATGTTTTAATGATTTTCTTTTCATGGCTTAGGAAAAAAATTATGTTCTCCATTATGTTTGCAAATACTTTCCTGTAGTTATAAAAATTGAAGCTTCTGGTGACTGAAAGTGTTTTGATTGTTGAGGTTGTTACAGGGATATTCTGGGTTGTTGTTATTTAATTTTATGAATGCAATTCTTCTCTTTATTCCTAGCAGGGCTGGCTAAAGGCATAGGCCATGCGTAGGGTGCCACCCTGTGATAAGGGCGCTGGTCACCCTCAAAGGAAAATATAAATTAAATAAATTTGCACTTCCAGGTCTCTAGAGTGCAACCAGTTTGGTGGGACTACATTTTTTTCTTGCACTGGTGCACCTAACATTTTTCTGTGTCACATCTCTGTGTCTGTTTGTGTGTGTGTGTGTGTGTGTGTGTGTGTGTTGTCACTTGTTGAAGAAGGTGAGAGCCAATCAAAAGCAGAGAAGGAGCACTGAATTATACTCCTGCAGTGATTCGACATGAAACCTATGGCGTTGGCAATGCACATACCATTGCATTTTTACTTGTTTGTTGATGTGTGTCACTCTGCAATTACACCTCCAGAACACTAGCCAGCGGTGGGGTTTATATGTATAATAATAACAGTACTTGTGTGGCTCTTCTAGACATTTCAAATGTTGTTGACCGAATGGATCAACATTTCCAATCAGCACTTTTAAGTTTTAATATAATGAAGTTTTGGCCTTTTTTGTTTGTGCTGTGATTCAAATAAAGACAAAAACTTACCTGTACGTTTTCCTGTTTACAATCATTTACATAACTATCAATGTGTATGGGAAATGACAAAAGTTAGAATATACTGTTATGGCATTAAAGGTGCTGTGATAAATTAGGGTACACCTAAATTTTACCGGTGTTTTGGATCATAAGTTCCAGCGATTGCTGTCAGGACAAGAGGCAGATATCTATTTTCACATGTTATTTCTTCAAATTGAAAAGGTAAAATCAGACTTTACACTTCCAAAACGAGAGGATGGGAGAAGTTGCCGCCACCACTTTTACAGAAATTTTTTATATTCTAATAAAAAGAATAGTTCAATAGAATAGTCTTTAGTGATTCTAAACCTATAAAGTATATTAATGGTTAAATCACTGAACTACAAGCATTTCTTTACAAATAGGCTAGACCTTGTGTATGACATTGTTCATGTAAACAGATTGTGTAATGCAGCTTTAAAGTTAGCCTAACAGCAGTGGTAGCAGCAGTAGCAGGAGGCTAACAGTTGTATTGTTGTGGTTAGCTGTGAGTTCACCAGCTTTAAGCCAACGTTCACATCCTTTAAGGCAGCTGGTGTTGATGATGTGACCTGGTAAGTTTTGAGTTATTGCAACTCTGTATTGGGGGGGCTGTGTCGGGGACAACAGCTGGCTGTAGCATTTGACACAGTGTCTGACCCTGCTCTGAGGAGACTCATGTGTCTAGTGACTGGCCATCACAAGGCTTCATGACTATCAGTTTCTGTGTCTGCCGGAGCGCCGAGTCTGGTCACAGCACTATAAACTGCTGAGTGGGGGAAGAGGACAATGAAAGCATTCAACAGTGACTCAGCTCAAAACACTACACCAACAAAGCAACTCCTTTTCCACCATTTTCAGCTTTGAATGCATTGTGTGTAATAAACCTGATGAGGTTTAGTTGTTGCCAAACACCAGCCACAACAACTGAAATATTAGATGTTAATATTATTTCCATGTTTTTAAAATGTTTTAAAGGTTCAGTATGTAATATTTAGAAGGATGTCCTGAGAGAAATGCAACATAATATCCATAACTATGTCTTCAGTGGTGTATAAAGTCCTTCCATAATGAAATGCTATGTTTTTATTACCTTAGAATGAGCCATATCTATCACACTGCGGGTCCTCTAACATGGATGTCGCCATTTTTGCGCCGCCATGTTTCTACAGTCTTTATTTAATATGGATTTAGAGGCAAAAAGGTAAATAATAGTGAGACTGATACTACGATTTTTTACAACAACATATCTTATCATATATTCACATATATGTTTAATACAATATGTATAAATAAACACTTGGAAACGTATCTCCACCCTATAACCTCAATATGTACACTTGACATGTCAAGGAGGTGGCCTAACAAGATGGATAACCTCATACATGAGCCAAGGCCAGAGTCTGTTGTGTGTGTGTGTGTGTGTGTGTGTGTGTGTGTGTGTGTGTGTGTGTGTGTGTGTGTGTGTGTGTGTGTGTGTG
>JAPMOB010073985.1:0-11919 GCA_029875015.1 Lepomis gibbosus | reverse complement strand
GGGGGGAGGGGGCTTAAAACACTGAAATCACTGAGCTAACGGGTCTAAAATTTCGGTTATATTACCATTATTTTGCTTGCAAGTTAATTAAATGATCCTCCTGTTAAAGTACATGAGAAAGTGGAGTTTTGTGATATTTACTGGTATAAAACCTACAAAAAATACTGAACCTAATGGATTTGTAGAAGATATTGGACATCAAAATCGGTCATAGCCAGCTATGTTGGCTAGCTAACTTTAACCATGATTTAAAAACAACAACAACAAAAAAAAAAACACAAAGTAGACCATCATTTTCCATGATACATTGGTAAATGATAAATCAGTGTAACTTTTAATATTAGCAAAACTACCTTCTGCTCTCAAATGGTAACAAACGTAATACCTTTTGAATAATTATGTAAGGAATTACTTTGAGTAATTAAGCTGTTAGCAAAAAAAGCTAGCTTAGTGGCAGTTAGGAGTTTCAGTTGGAATCCTGGGTGACGGTTGGTAACGACATTTACAAGCCTTTAGCCTTTTTATCAGGGTTTTAGTATTAAAGTGGAAAGCCAAACCTGAGCAGTGAAATCATGCTTTTATGAAAGTGTGTAAATATGTGACCTGTTTAATGTCAGCTAATCATGAGTTCATATCTAGGCTAGAGTTAACCGCTGGCCCAGGCAGGTTCCCACCGTTTTACTGAACACACGGAGGTGCGGGGTTAAATGCTTCATTTTTCACCTGGACTCTGGACTCGGGCAGGTTGATTTTCAGTGCGACCTCCTCCCGCATGAAAATATCCGGGTACCGGGTTTTGGCGAACAGAGACTCCAGGACGTCGAGCTGGGAGCGGGTGAAGGTTGTCCTCTCCCGTCGCTGCTTCCTGGGAGTCGCTGAAGAGGGGGGAAAAAGGACCGTTACTAAAACTGTTTCACATTAATATATTAAAATGATATAATGATGATTACAATACACACACAGTGTCGTGAAATGTTAGGCTATAGGCTACAAGTGAAAAATAATAAATTACCTCAGACTATCTTTAATTTAAATTAGGTCGCACAAAAAATAAAATCTTTGATGTGATATCTTCAACCTCAAGTCTGAATACTCCTGATGAAAGTTGGACCTGTGTGAGTGTTATCCTGTGTCCTTGTTTATTTTTGTAGTGGTGTCATTGCTTTTAAACACTGAACTGTTGCACGCATTTCCGTGCGTGGTGAGATAAAAGACAATTTAACCTTTCTTTATTTTACGCTGATAAACAGCACCAGGGTTTTAATGTTTCCTTTCAGAATTTGACTAGAAACCGGCCTGCACGGTGCCAGCCAGCGTAAACCACTTCATCCCACTTTGTAGGCTAGCCTACTTCAACAAAGCTAAATTGGTTTTAAAAATAGCCTAGCACCATTTTATTTTTACAAGGTAGCCTAAACTATAGGACTAGGCCTACATTTTGTTTGTTGTCTTGTAAAAGTTTTTTCCATGAAGGCCCAAAACACATGATGGATGCTATTATTATTATTATTATTATTATTATTATTATTATTATTATTATTAGCCTATATTGTTGTTACTATTATTAGCCTACTATTATTATTACCAACCAAAAATACGTCGTTTTTTGGTAGGAATTATTGTAGCCTAATGATGACTGAAGCTGTTACAGTTTACTCCCGGTTATTTTGACTTTTTAATCTGTTTACTGGTCCAAACTGGCTGCAGCTGCCTCTTCTCTAATGCATTCATCTTTAAAAGGTGTGTTTGTGTGTCGGGCTCCTACCTGGGTAGCCCACTGAAGGGTGCAGCAGGTCCATGGCAGCGCCGCTGAGCCCCAGGCCGTTGACGCCGTAGGGGGGCTGTTTGAGGTAGGACATCATGCTACAGGCGGTCACGGCTCCACCCAGCTCAGGCCAGTGGTTCGGTTTCCCCCGATGCTGCAGCTTGACGGGACAGGGGGCCGATCCAAGTTACTGCACACACACACGGGACAGGGGAGAAAATATTATAAAGATATAAAAGAAAGAAAATCAAAGAGAGTTTATTGCAGGGGAAGAAGCTTTCACCTGAAACAGGCCTGTGGCGATTTGGAAAAGAACCTTTGTCGTCAAGCATTTGAGAAAGAAACTCTTAACTCTCTTAATTTTTAACACTTACTACATGTCTCATATTTTCTTGTCTATTTAACGAATGGAAATCTCGCTTCCCAGACATTTTCTACAGACTAATTTCAACTGGCACGTTCGTCCCTATAGCAAAAAAAGACAGAAGCATCTTACATAAAGTTCCTAAGAAATCACTACGTAATTATTAAGCTGCAGCAGAATAAAAAAAACACGAGTTTGTGGACGAAGAAGTCAGACGCACATTAAATCCCTGCAGGAATATTGGATTTTTGGGTAACCGGTGTCAAACGGCTCCAACTCACGACCCCAGCGGAGGAAAACTATCCGCAAACTGACAGCTTTTTATTTACAGACCAGGTTTTATTTCAACACGATAGAGCTCTATAACTAATGAGACGAAGAAACACTGGAGGAAAGATATTTGTAAGCATTTGTTTACAATAAGTCTGAGCACACACCGGATGTTGATCTACACATTTTATTGACCATGTACACCACCTCCAACCTGCTGAATATTTACAGTATTTTTATTTAAATTATAAATTTCCCCAAGCTATAAACTGTTGTAAAAAAGCCAAAACAACAGTTTATACATTCCCTCAAACAGTAGGCTAATAAATTATTTAATCAAATCAATCTATTGATTTCTTATGTAGGCCTAATCCACCGCTTTAAAAGATCTGAATATTCAGGGACCATGTAAAATTATAGCCCATATTATATCTCATAATAAACTTTGGTTAGCCTACTTTTAAAAATATAAAAGCAAAAATGCCGCAAGAAGCATTTAATCTAATTTAGACTTTACAAATAATAAAACGCAGGATTTGTTTTAATGCTGTGTTTATGATTTTATTTCATGGTAAGAATAAATAAGCTGCAGCTCGTAGCCTCCAGAGTAAAATGTGTGTGAAGGTCTGCGCTTACACACACAAACACACACACACACACACACACACACACGTTAAAAGATGGATTATAGATGTTTGATAATCTATAAAAATCACAGCTGTCTGTTTTACTGTAACTCGATCATTCTGTTGTCTGTATTTTGACTACAACGAGAGACTCCTGTGGATCCTCAGTCCTCGGCTGAAATAAAATGAATCCACTATACTCAATTTATATTATTCTCTTCAGGGAAAGATCTGAGAGGCCAATTTTACTTCTTTCTGTAGATAAAGTAACTTTTATTTGTGCCGAGAAATCATCATTTTAGCACCAGTGTTTTTCTTTATTTTAAAGCTCAGGGGGAAAGAACCAAACTTCACTGAAAAAAAAGTCAAATTATTTCTTCACTTGACTTTCACCAGATTAACTAATCGTAAAATTATTTTTTCTTTAAAGCGCAACTACAATTCTTTTCAATTCCGTGGGGTTTAAAAATGCTAAAGCCTGTTAAAGGATAGATTATACACTTTAGTTTCCTCTCAGTATGTAAGACTGAATTAGAGATTCAATTTAGGGGAGGAAATCTCCTCAGCCGGCTGCCTCTAAAATTTACAATGAAACAAGTTTATCTTAATGCACTAATTCAACAATCAAAATCTACTGTACTTTTTATTAAAAGTAACCTCCATTACAATCAGAAAACACTGATAATCCTGATCGAGGTCTGAAAGCGTGACATCATTTTAATAAAGTGATCATAAAGTTTGATTCCTTCCCCTGAAAGTGGAGAATCTAAATAAATAAATAAAGAGTTTAAAGTGTGTGAATTAAATTAGTGTCTCTGAAGGGGGAGATTGTTTTAACAAGAAGCTCCTCGCTGAGCAAACCAAACCTGAACTAACCAAACGTGTATTCCAGCAGCTTTTTAAAACCGCATTTCAAGCCCTGCCAGGCCGGAGTGAAAAGGCGAGATCTCGGTGCAAATGAACTCAATTAGAATTTAGATTAGACCTCCGGGGAGAGAGAGCGTTTCAGAAGGGCTCTTATCAGCAAAATAAATTAACAAAAACCAAAACACGCCTCTTCAATTATCTACTAAGTGGTTCAAACGTTTTAATGGCCAATTGCTCTAAAAAAAAATTAAAAAAAATAAAAACTCGCAGAATGAATTGGAATAGAAATATGAAGATTATCTACTCTGGAGGAAGTTGGCTCAATTTATCCAGTTTAAGTCGGAGTCCTCCACAGTGCCGATTAATTGATATCTCAAGAAAACTCCCACAGTCCTGCAGCGGTGCAAATTGAAATCATGCACCACACAGCATGTCAGAATTTAAGATGTTAAAGACGTTTGAAAAAGTGACTTTTCTTTCGCTTTGACACTTCGGCTGCTCACATTAAAAGATGGACACTTTTGTTGCTCGGAGTTAAGAGCAAAAAGTAAAAAAACAACAAACTGAAAGAATCGACATTAAATTATTAAGAGAAAGCAGAAAGAATAGTACCTTGTTTTTCTCCGTCCCTTCTCCCGAGCTCTCGGGCCACAAGAGGCGAGCAGCAGTAAAATTATCCAGCAGTAGGAAGTCTGCAGGGCACAAAACTCAAACAGCCGCCGACTGGTTCAAAAACAAACAACTGTGCAAACCGAGCGGCATCACGGAGAAACGCGCAGTTATCAGCACACGGGCGTCACCGCGTCCTCGGTGCGGTTCCGGGTGTTTTTACAGCCAAATAAATCAAACTCATTTGCTTTCAGGGGGCTTGTCGTTGTCTGTCAGAGTGTTAAGGTGATTTCTAATGGAGACGGATGGAGATTGATCACCTTCTCTCCGCCCTGCGCCTCTATGAGCGGAGGACACCTGCGGATCCGCCTCCTGCAGCCAATCGGCGCGCGTCTGCACGCTGACGGACGGCGGGGGCGGCCTATCCGCGCAGAGGCAGCCGGGGAGAGCCAACTCCCACTCCGCCCCTTCTCTCGGTCCCGGTCCCGAGACCGGGCGAACCAAATAGAGGTTTCAAAAAAGATGAAATGTTTCTCAGGCCTGCAGGAGGAAGTTCTACACAGAGGGCCAGACTCTGCTGTGCGCTGAAGTGCATAAAGAAGAAACTGAATTTAGAAGATATTTAGGCCTACACTTCAGTGAAAGACTTTATTTTATTATTTGTACGCTGCTTCACAAGGAGGAGAGGTATAAGGGGACTCTTTGGAGCGAGCAACAATAGTAGGCTAATAGTCTTGTAAAAGAAAAAAATATGCGGACTTTTCCTCCACCTAAAACTTATTTACTTGCTTCCTTGAATTGGCTGAAACATCAAATCAGTTGTTAAATAACGTAAAAAAGTGAACGTGGGAAGAAAAAAGGAAGAAAGACGTTAAATTCATCCATTTTGATTTTATTGTGATACCCCCCTCTCTCTCCACACACACACACACACACACACGGCTCATGAATATTAATGAGCCCTAATCCCCATTTAGAATTACATTTGAGGATGGCTGACGTAAAGTTTAATAGGGATAGACCTCAAACTCAGTGCGGAGGAAAAATAAGAATCCACAGAAGAAGAAAAAGCAGCACCAGAAGCTGCGGTCACTGAATCAAATCCTGCACTTTAAATGTCGATGTTTTTAATGTGTTTTTAACCCCCATCACGCACAAAACAATCTGTATTTCCCTTTCTTTTTGTTTGGCCCGTGTGTCAGTGAGGGTCGCGGGGATGCAGCTCAGCACGGCTCGGTACGGCTATCCTTTGTAGATCTCTGCAAAAAAACACCAACCTTTTTAAATGAGGCCTGAGCTGAAAGCGAGCTAATGTTCAGAGAGAGAGAGAGAGAGAGAAGCTGCATGGATGGAAATTACATTTTTACGTGTGTGTGAGGGGGAGTATCAAAGTGGAGGCCGATGGGACTTAAAAGTAATCCACTAGAGCACTTTGACAGAGAAAGTTAGACATCAAAAGTCGACCCCCCCCAAAAAAGGGAACAAAATAATGTTGGAGGCCTGTAGTGATGCTGCTTAGGATCACCGTTAAGGATAAGGGCACCTGAACGCACCTTACTATGCAGGAATGATGTCTATCCATGTTTTTACGCACAAAATCAAACGCAAAAATCAGGCTGATAGGGACAGTGAGTGTGGTTACATATATGAATGAAATAAAGTGGCGTACAGAGAAGAGAGGCATCGTTAAGTATCGCTTTACTGACCATTTTCTTGCGGGGGGTTAACTGATTTCTGTTTGCGTTGTCTGGCTGCTGACTGGAGGTCAAACACTTTTTACGCACCTGATTTTTTTATTTATTTCCATCACATCTGAAGTCCGAGCAGTCAGAGGGCTCGTGGAGGGTCTGACCGAAATACCATCACCCCTCCTCTCCTCTACACACACTCACACAGGCTCCGTTAAATTATGCAAAAAGGCCATTCAACAAATATGGCCCTCACAACACAAAAGAGCCGGGTTATTCTGACATTTCCCCTACATTTCTTGTTTTTTTTATTCCTCTGTCGATGTGAGTAAGACCCCGAGATAAACCCCTGAACAAGTATCAAGTTATCAAGTTGCACCAACCTTTTGTAATAAGAGTATTTTGTCTAATCCCAAATTGCAGTTGAATTTTCTTAATGCTGAGCTGGTAAAGCCTGGGATTAGGCGGCGAGGAGAGGAGGGGGAAAAGTTTTGTCCCTTCAGCCGGCAGGATTGGAAGCGGGGATCTGCGGGGATGTTGTCGGTGCTTATTAAAACGATGATGCATAAAACACAGTGCTGTAGGAGCCCGGTGCGGCACGCAGAGACCCGGGCTCCCTCAGGTGCAGGTTTTTGGACGGCGGCGGGGAAAGGAAGTATTGCAGAGGCCGAGCGGCGCTCAGCACCTGTGAGGTGAGGCCAGGAGACATCAAAGCTCAGGAGATAATCCATTCAGCTGAAGGATCCTCAGCTGCACAGCAGCGCCGAGGCACCGCCGCCTTTTACGCAGCGCGTCGCTCTTATTCACAGAAAAACAGGAAAGTGACTCCAAATGTTTTTTACTCCCTCAGCTACAGGAGCCATAAAGACACCGATTGACACTGCAGAGGTAAGACAGGGCTGTTTCTGTCATTTTATTCTTTCTTCATTCTAAAAAAAACGGCAGAAAAAAATGTTAAAATATTAGATTTACCACCTGAAATGACTTCTTTCATTAGGCCTTGAAGTGATTTTCACTGAAACTGGAGTGATTTAAGAGGAGGGAAATAACTTAAATGAATTTAAAACTTAACACCTAAACTTTCAGTCAAATTCATGAGTAAAAGTAAAGTTATACGGATTAACATTCCAATAAGAATAAAAACCCGCCAGCTTTTGATGGAATAAAGAACATATTTAAACTATTTATATAACAAGTTTAAATCTATGTGACTAAGTGACAGGTATTGTGAATAATTTTTAAGGTCGTATGCACACACACTGTCAGCCACATGGAGCCCTGACGACACCGAGCGAAACGTCCTTCACCGCTTTGGCTCCGCTTTATTCTGTAGATTACAGACAGCCGTGATAAACGCTGTATAATACAAACTAAAACAAAGCCCCTCGGGGGACGTAAAGTGCGTAATGTGCACGTACAGTCGGTCCCAAGCAGAGAAGAAACGAATCAGCAAATTAATTTGAAAGTATTAGAAAGGCCGGGGAGGACGTCTGCTGTCAAAACCTATTTTCCTGCTTTAATCTGGGATGGGAGGCTGCCTGCAGGGCTGGTGTGGAGGGTTGAACCGCGCAGACACTCCCGTTCACTCTCATTTCTACTGCAGGGACATTTCCACTGTTTATTTTAGTTTGCAGCTTGATATCACTGTGCGTTCAGAAAAAAACAACAACTTGACGCTAAAGTTAACAAAAGGGGCAATTTAAGGTGGTGAATTTTTTTTCTACATCTGAAAATGAATACTGATAGTTTCTCCGACCTTGGCAATTTTTATTTCCACTCTCCATCCCTGGCTGCGGGTGACCGAGTCTCTCCAGCTCTGCCCCCCGTCTCCAGCGCGCACAGAAGCGGCCCAGAGAGAGAGAGAGAGAGAGAGAGAGAAACATCTGCTCGGTACAAAATGATTTCTCTAATCTTCCTCGGAGGAACCTGCTCAGCACCGACCTCAAACAAAACAAAACAAAAAAAAAACCCTAACACCGATTTTAATTTATAAACACGCAAAAGTCGCAGGGGAATTGAACATAGCGCCGAATAATAAGCATTGCTAAACGCAACGCTCGCTGGTGAATGCAGTGATAGGGACCACTTATGTGCAGCGCTGCAGCCAAAGGCGTGCATGCATTTCAATAACTTTTTGCTATGTGAAAAGAAAAATCTGAATTGTCTTGATCATGCTAGAGAAAAGGAAGAAAGTATTACAAGTGTGTATAAATACAGGCATTATATATTAAAAACAGATTTTAAAACCAAAGATTCCATTAAAATTCTTCATTAAATGTTTAAACAATGTCTTTAAAAGCCTGTAGCTTTAATTAATATCTGCGTTATTTTCCAGAGGGTTAAAAATATGCCACACACTGCCGTTGTGGAGTATGAAATCATAAGGACTTTATTATTGAAGACTTGGGTTATGACACTGGAATAAATAAACAAATAAATGTTCAACACAAAGGACAACTGCACCAGATGTGGAGCTCTAAGTGATGCATGTGGAAGCATATTTCTCTTCTTCAGAATACAATAAATAGAAACCAAAAGTTGAGCAAAAACGCACACGAACTGATGGTAGATCCACTTACAAGCAGCTTAAAAGGATAAACGGCAATAAATAATATATATATTTTTTGTTTTTGACTGCATGAATCCTGACAAAAAGAGAACAAGTGGATTATGGAAGCTATTGGTCAGAGCAGTGATGAAAATATACAACATGAGAATTTTTTTTTCTTCTTAAACACATCTTTTCTTTTGGTAAACTGGTTTCAAGCCAAGACCATTTAAAAAAAAAGCAATAGGAAAGTTGTTTATGCAAGACTTATGAACGGTAACACATTCCCCCTTTAAGATATTTTACAAGTAAAAATGTTAAAGTGAAACAATTAAAACACAGTCAAGTAATGAAGTAGCTTGAAAAGACTGATATTATAACAACTCTTTTTTTGTCCTTTTAAAAGTCCAACCGAAGCATCTTCTCAACATGATGCAACAAAAAGAAAAAAAAAGGAACAATCCCCTCATTAAACCCAGTTGTGCTGTACCTCAAACTCACTAGTCTCCACATTCAGACAGAGAAAGCTGCATCATTACATGCAAATATCTCACCGTCCGACAGGGTCTCTTGTCTCAGACATATTTATATTACATACATGTACCGTTCTTGGTAAAGCAAAAGAGAATTTAAAAAAAACACTGTATATAAGTGGGACAGTCTGAGTCAGTAAAAAGTTGGTGCAAAGGCCTCTTAATTCAGCCGAGTCTCAGGTTCATTTGACCAAAACAACAACCACGTGGACATCAGGACTCCAGTAACTGATCGAAACGTCTAGGAGAGCCACTATCAAATAATAATTATGATAATATTATAATAATAATAATAATGATGATACATTTCTTTTATCGGCTACATTTGTTGGTTGTGTTTTTTTCTGAATTGACAATCATTGAAGCACACACTTCTCCTCTTTCTTGGCCATCTTTCCTTTGTTCTGCTCCAGCGTCCTCTCCAGGTGCTCGTCCTCCTCCTCGGCTCTGCGAAGGGCAAAGGTCAAAAGGTCAGATGTGTTGGGAGTTGGGGGGGTGGGAGGTACACACACAGGTGACACACATTCGGTGCCACAGCAACCAGCGCCGTGCCGCCTGTGGAGTGGCCTAGCGCCAGGGGCCGAGCGCCGACCTTTCACCCGCCTGGCACCCAGTTGGCTGACGCCGCCGCCAATCTGGACGGGAGTCCGCCCATGCAGGTGTGCTGCTGCTGCATGCGGGACGACCGCATGCTGGCTGGAACCGCAACATGCCCTGCGATGTGTTTTCACTACGTCTACGGTTTCTGGGGGACCTCTGGAAATTTAAAGATACGCAGCAGACGCTCGCACACGAACTCAGCAAAGCGGGTCGGATATTCCCAGCAAGGGAAACGAACCCCAACGGAACTTTCTTTTTATTTTACATTCACGTTAGACTGTGTTCTGTGTCTGGTGTTGGAGGATTGTGGGTAACTTACTGTTTCTCCTGGGCGTCCAGGTCCCTGACCAGCGCGTCTCGTTTGTTGACCAGTATGACCAGCTCATCCAGCAGCAGCTGCTCTCGTCTCTTCTGGACCTCCGTCTTCTGCCAGTCTGCAATGACAGCACAGGAACAGACTCCTTCAGACCAGAACACACTGAGGACAATCTGTTTTTGTTCTAAAAAAACACGAGACACTTTTTCCCCATGGATGAAAAAGTCTATTTATTTTGTCCTGCAAGGAACTTGTGACTGCAGGAAACTAGGGACTGATGAACAACCACACGCTGCACCTCAAGATGAATGTGACACAACATTTCTACAAAGAGTCAGATCCTCCGGGAACAGAAATGTTCCTCCTGAGCACCTCTAATGAAACAAACACTTTGGACACGCCTCCACTCGTTTTCAGCTCTTCATCAGGTAACTCTGTCCTGAGGACTACAGAGTTCATCTTCTTAGTAACCTGCTGGACACCAGACCAGTTCCACGTATGGAGTGTGTAGATGTGTAAACACACCCACATGTCAAGGTTGTGTGTTGACCCGAGCAAACACACTTGAAGGATGTTGTCATGTTAATCTGCAGCCTTCTGATGGACACACAGATATGCGAAGGATCCCACTCCCACAGGAAAATGCTGCTTGTATAAAGTCCTCAATCACAGATGATTGTGTTGTTTGTTTAAAAACTTTTTCTGGGACTTTAAGATGATTCCTGCAGCACAATCATTTTATAAGAAATAGTGTAAAACTCAGTGTTCAAACTTTCATCTTGATGGTTGATATTTCTTTTTTTGGAAGCACAAAATTAAAGCGGTCTGTGGTTTTTATATTAATTTGTATTTTTGCACAAAAAATATGTTTTGGGGTAAGTCTGAAACTATGAAGAGTGAAATTCTGTTTCCACTTAGTTAAAGATTAAAAAATATCCAGGTTGAGTCTTTGTGATATAAAATCATCACCTCACAGCCCAACACTCAGTTTGTTCCTCAGCTAAATCAACAAACAAACAGGTGAGCCCCTGACTCTCGGTTCTTAGTTCTCCAGGGTCTTTGCAGGAAGGGGCCCCACAGGGCCCCACAGGGTCCAGGTGGGACCCCGATCCAAATCCCCTCAGCCTCTCCCTGGAGGGGAGGGGGGATGTCCACAGGAGAGCTCTCACTCCCCCTGGGGCTCAAATATCCGCCTGGCGCCCTTGGCTCCACATTCACCCAGCGCTCCTCCCTCCCCCACAAAACTCACCCCCAAACCCTGAACAGAGCTTAAGAGTGATTTCACTACAAGCTGTTTATTTTTAACCCAGTTTTGTACGATTTAAACAATCCAGCTTGTCATGTAAACACAGGACGATTAAATTTGATTTAACTTTATTGTCACTGCACAGAGCAACAAAATGCAACTTAAATCCAGCGGATCTCTGCAACGAGACATGTTCAGATACAGAAACATTCTCAGCCTCTCTGCAGATTTTCCCCCGCTGTCCAAACAGCTAAAAGGAAGGCAGGAAATCTGCAGCTACTCCTCAGCTCAGTGTCCCCCCTCAAAGAAAGAAATAAATCCTCTCCATCCCAGAGAGAATTCAAACACAGCTGAGACGTGTGCAACTTCTGTGGCGCGTAGGCAACTTCGCCCCTCTATCAATATTTAACCGCCTATTGATTTGACAATGAAAGGAATGTTGTAAAATGTCAATCCCAAAATAAGTGTGGCTTTATTAAAAATAAAT
>JAPMOB010073965.1:0-12360 GCA_029875015.1 Lepomis gibbosus | reverse complement strand
GGTCAGTGAGTGTACAAGATAAAAAACACAAACAAGTGTCCACCAGTCATTCAGACAGACAGACAGAATACATTAACTATGGCGGCAGGGGCGACGAGCACCTGCATCATATACAGTAAAGCTAAGGACAGAGAACACTTGAGTGTGGGGCTGGGTATTGTTTAAAAATTGATTACTAGCGATGATTTACGAGTTCTAACTATACTGCAACTGTAGCAAAACCTCCCATTAAAGAAATGTAGGCAATTTATTTCAGGGGCATTTTATGAAATATTGTTTCATGGGAATCAATAAATCAGACGCTCTGCTGACACAAAAATGAAATCAATCCAGTATCTGTGACTGTCAGACTGTAATAAGCACCTGGCCTACCTGTCTGTCTACCTGCCTGCTTGCACGCAACTGTGAGTGGCTTTGGCGTGAAGCCTGAAGGAAGGGGGATGAGATTTTTTTCGCTTGGATACTTTCAAAATCTAGCTTTTGCTTGCTGGTTTCTCCAACATTACATACACTTTTTCAGTTAATAAAATAAGCAGACACCCAACTATGATCATCACTTCAAAATGTGTCAGTTTTTTCCAGATTAAGTGATTAGTCTTCGCATTAAAAAGAAACTGAAAAATCAGAAACTGTCTGATCAGCAGTTTGTAATACATCTTTGAAAACTATTATTGGAAATTGGAAAGTATTGAATTTTGATACCTACACAGGTTGCGTAGGAAAAAGCTGTTACATACCACAGTGAAAATGTTACTTTATACTTAGAAAACTGTCTGGCATAACAGCTTTGGACACAAATTCAACCACAATGCAGATGGGAAGAAATTAAAGTACTAGTTGTCAGTAAAAAACCTTCATGTTTATGCCAACAGACATCATGACAGAAGGCACCCAAAGGCCTTTTATAATCTTGTTACAATGCGCCAATGGTTAACAATGAAAAGATGGCTATAAAACCACCTAAAATTAATGCAATCAGAGCGTAGCTATAGTCAGATTAATCTTCTGTCTACTCACATGGGGATCTAAACACAGTCAACGATGAGATGGATTTAAGTGGTAACCTACATATTAACCAAAGGGAATATGAGGTAAGCCTGTACATTTCATTATACAGCATACTTAAGCACCCCATTGTTTGTGAGACTCAAGGTGCAGCAACGTTATTACAGCGGTGACATGGGCATCATTGCATGAGATGAACTAAATGGCTGATTTATCTTAGACAGTCACAAACGTTGAACATAAGAGAAAAGATAATTATACACAGAAACTATCTCAGTCACAGGCAGAGTAATGGCAGGGTACTTTGTGTGCTAACACTACACACAAACATGAACCCTCCATAAGGACTTGAAAGCACATCTAATGCTCATGTGCAATGAGCACTAGATGTGCTTGAGCATTTTTTTATTTGGTTTATTTTTGACTTAGAACCAGCATAACCTTTTTAAATTTACTGTTGCATAGACATACATCTCATAACATAATTAGTCAGTTGTGACCTGCAGTGAATTCTATTGCCAAGCAAAACAAAAATATCTTACTACATCCAGCTAAAGTGACAAAGACACTTCATGATCAAAACATGTTTTTCCACTAGCAAAGATTCCTCAACATGCTCCCTGCACATCTATTGTCCTTGGTGCAAGCGTGTGGGAGGGCTGGCAGGTACTCATGTGCACTGTCACCACCTACTGGCCAATCTGCAGTTTCACATATATATTTTTTCAACAAAGGATGATTTATAAGAACTTTGGGAATTACTTCACTATTCCAGGGGAAAATGTAAGTACCATCTAGATTGTCATAATAACAATAATAATATTAATAATAAAACTAATGTGACAAACAGGAAGATCATTCAAAATTGAAATATATAGAAAATTATGAAAATAAATGAATATGGATGTTGAGGCTGACATTTAAAGGAAATATACTTCTTTATTTTAATCTAAAGTGGCATTGAAAATAAATTAATTTGCAGAGGATGACATGGCGAGATGAGGTAATGTCTGATATAAACGTCTGCCCGCCACTGGAGTTAGGGCTTCCCAGAACAAAGCTGATGTCATCAGTAGTACAACCTGTGCATTGATAATCAATGAGCGAGATGTGAAAGCACTGTCCGCATGACAACTGAACAGGGACTCCTGCCATAGCTGGCAATGTTCAGGTCAGATCTATAGTTTTAATATTTTTTTTCCCCACAATTTTAATGATTAACTTTACCTGTATTGGGAGAAAAAGTCATGGTCACACAGTGCAGTGAGCTTTAGCAGATATTCTGCTCAACAGATGAAACATTTTATCTCACAGCAATGCAATATCTGAAAAAACACAGACAAAGAAAAGCAGCAGCAGTGAATTACCTCTGTCAGCTGTTGTTCAACAATGCCTCTGTACTCCAAGGTAACTGGCTGCTCTTTGGGGCCCTCTGCTGCTAACATCTGGCTTGCAGAGCCAAGCACATAGCTGGAGAAGATTAACAGTAGAATATTAGTAGAATGTTTAATGCAAGAACAGGGGTGATAGGTACCATTTAAATCTGCACAAGTAAGGAGATACAATACAATGTCCCAACCATAAACACTACCTGAATCCTATCGCATTCATTTTTGTTGAAGCCATATTTTTTTCACATCTCTCATCTTATTTTCAACTGAAGCCAGCAAAGCTGGACCTGCATGATTTTTATCTTTTATCCTTTACACAGCATACAGTCATGTTTTGACCATTACACTTTCTTCAGAAATTGACCAACATCACATTAATTAAAAAAAGGAAACTGATGTACCGGTATGTGTCTTTTAACAATCTTACTAATAGCCCAAGCCCTAAACATACCTGTCAATGTCTGCTACATTGAAACAGAACGTAAATCTCTTGTGGTCCAGGTTCTTAGGCGTGGATGTGTAAACCATGCCAAGCACAGAGTGGCAGCCTCGGCAGATTAGATCCACAATCAGACTGCGGAGGAAATTATAGAAAAGGGAACAGTTAAATCAGACAGTGGGGCACACTTAATACAAGCACTTTATGCTTGTACATATATATTTATGACCAATACTATCATTTTTTTCTGGGAGGTGAAAAACAAAATTAAGTGTTATCTTTTAGTTACATGAAGCCTATGTGTGGGGCATGCCCATTGGTGTAATGTTACTAAGTACATGTATTCAAGTGCTCTACTTAAACACAATTAGTGGTACTAGTACTTGTTATTACACTACAGCTATCTGACAGCTATAGTCACTTGTTACTTTGCAGATTAGGATTTAACATACAAAATATACAATCATTTTACAAAATATGATGCATCATTATAGATTAAAATACCCAACAATATATGAAGTATTTAAAATTAGACGCCTCCACACTATAAAACATTGCTTACAAAATCAAACATCAATTATAGTAATCCAATAATATATAGGATTCATAACTCTGACAGGGGCAATCTTTTGACACAATGAACACTTTTTGGACAGTCTGAAAAATATTTTGCTGATATTACTAATTTTGAATGCATCCCCTTTAAATGCAATACCTTCACGCTGTTGTATTGGTGCTTTTACTTGAGTAAAATAATCTGAATACTTTATTACCTATTGGGCCAGACTTTCTTACCAGAGAGATCGTTTGCCCATTTCATGCAGACGATTGTCCTTTCCAACCAAGACGTTGTCAGTGACCCCTACGACCAAAACATAACAAACATGTCAGCAGCAATGTATTCATAAAGTAGCTTCCAAATATGTTTACTCCCAACCTCTATTAACTTACAATTGATTTTAAACGATGCACTTAACTAACTTACTCACTAACTTTCCAGACAGCAGTTTGTCAAGCACAGTAGAACTATATATATTTAGGGTAGGTTTTTACGTGGGCCGTGCAACTTAAGTACATAACTTAGATGAACTGGACACCTTAATTTTTCGTTACAAATCCCACAGTGGTCATGTTTTTATTGAAGATGTTTTCTCCACCCTGAATATTCAGTTCGGGCAAGAAAAGAAGAAATCCAAACAATTTAAAATCCAGACTCACGCTTCAATCTTATTTGGTTTTGGCCGTCTTCACTTCCATCCCAGGACACTGAATCCCCAACTGGCAACTTGCACTTCCCGCAGATGAAGACGACAGGTCCGTCGTCGCTGTCCTCGTCCTCTTCTGCATGGCCGAACAACTTTTCTCCGACGGCGGTGGAATCTACACTGGACGTTTCAAACGTGGCATTTGTTCGTTTCTGTCTGTGTTTCAACGACTTTTCTCTCGCCGCCATTTCTACTAACTTCCAAACAAGCTGCTTCGAACTTACGCGGGTGGTTTACAGTGAAGTGAAGATCTCAAGTATCCAGACAACGCGAGATGTGAAGTTCCGTGTACTTCCGCCTTCGTGTGTTAGGGAAGACTCCGATGCTTTTTGTTTTTCCTTATTGGCTTAATGTAATTTAATTCTTTCAGAAATGGGAGGAAATAAATGCGTGTCCACATTATTTTATATTCTGCTTATACTCAGCATATTTTAATATTTTTTTATTTAGGAGCAGTTGGCTTTTATAAGTTGAGATATTTTTTAAAGAGTAGCCTAGCTGTAAAGAGTCTTTAAAGCTGCAAATCTTAGCCAACAGTAAGTGTATCTAAGTGTATCATATTTAGTTTTGCAACACTAGGGAATATAAACTAGTAGTGATAAACGATGTGATTTTATACATTTGTTAAACACCAATAAAATCTGAAAAGCCAATCCCATTTTTTGTGACCATCTACTATTTTGTAATGTTTTGTTTTCATACATTCATTTCCAGAACCTCATTAACAATTGGAAACCTAATTGTGTAGACTTTTTATATAAAATATATAGTCTACTATATTTAGTAACAAAATTAATGTAGGCCTACATGATAAAACAGCAAAGGACTTTGGACCTTATTGATTTTACCCACCTCATGACCCTGTATGCAGGATAAGTGGTTGAAGATGGATGGATTATTTTACCCAGCAGACACGGGGAATCAGAAAAAAAACAATGAAATAATTTAATTTTGATTTTTGTGGTGGTGTTGCTTTCTTCCTTTTCTCTTAAAAGACCAGTGGGCTATGAATTCTGTGGAATATTTATTTATTTTATATATACCAATAATGTTTGTGTTGTATATGAATATTCATATTGCATTGATGTGAGGTTTTCGTCTCTTTCTCTGCTGTGTCAAATAAAAAATATTAACCATATAACCATATACTATTCATTTATTCATATAGTCATTACTGTATAGTAAATAAAATACACACAAAAACTGTGTCAGAATTTCTCCACTGAGGTGGAGCTCAAGGGACCCAACGTTAACTATCTTGACCTAATCGATATCTTTGCGAGTCCACGGGAAACGTGAACCGGATACACTTTTTTATTACCAGCATTTATTGTATTTTAATTAATTAATGAATTACCCAACTCTTTCGCTTGTATTTATTGAGTTCAGCAATTGTCTATTTTTATTGTATTTTTAAAAGTAAATCGTTGCTGTTTCCAAATGCAGCGAGAAGTAACTCCGCCTCTCATTGGCTGGTAACCAGGAAGTCTTCAGAATAATTGTGGGGGCGGGAAAGTAGAAAGAAAAATCTTCTTGTCTTTTTTTATCAAAGGCTACTGGACCATTTAAACGTTTTAAGAAGCTAGTTTCTGTGGTTTCTGATGCCTTTCATTCGCCATGTGTGAAAAGATCAATAAGGTAATGTTCGATGTCTTGCTAACATTATAATATCTTGCACTGACGGTCGTTTGACTTCTGTTTATCATCCTCTGTCCTGTCGCTCCTCAGGTGAACCGCTGGCTCAGCACAGTGTTCGGAGATCAGCCGGTGCCACACTTTGAGGTCAATACGAGGACAGTAGACATACTGTACCAGCTGGCAGTGTCCAGTGAAGCCCGGTGCAGTGACACAACTCTCCTCATTGAAGACCTCAAACAGAAAGCATCAGAGTATCAGGCTGAAGGTGATTAACTGACAGATAGCAGAGTTAAATGCAAAGTTATAATTACTCGGAATAATTGACACAACTACTATTAAACACCTCTTAATAAGATTCAGTCTTGAATCACTTCACTTTCTTGTATACAATTAAGTCAAGTGTAAGATAAAACTGTTGACCATTAATTCACGCCAACGTCTAGGTGCTCATCTCCAGGATGTTCTTCTACAAGGCGTTGGGCTGTCCTGTTCAAGCTTGCCAAAGGCCGCTGCTGACTACTTGTCTGCTTTAGTTGACACTGCCATGGTGCTGGGAGTCAGAGACACATCCCTGGGCAGGTACACTGTCGTTGCACTGTTGAAGAATATTTTCTCTTACTATAATCTTCTCAGTTAGGATTAGTTAGTAAGTTACTATTGAGAGATTTCACAGAAATGTGTATGTCTTTTCTAGCTTTATGCCAGCAGTGAACAACTTCACCAACGAACTTCTGGAAGCAGAGAAGTCCAACAGGAGACTTGAGAGGGAGCTCAGGGCCATCAGGAAGAGACTCGGGGCTACTCTGGTGCTGCGGAGCAACTTACAAGAGTAAGAACATGGATGCAGAGGATGACTTTGGCATGTTGACATTACTACTGCTTTGTACCATTGTTAAAGTAAAAACAAATGCACAGTCCTTGGCTACACATTCTGTGTGTAGGCAAATGTCAAAATCCAACCACAACAGACATAAAACATTTGCTGCTACTCAATACTGTATGTCCTCAGTATTTTTAATTGTCTACAGGGATATCAACAAAACTGTCAAATCTCAGGCAGTGGAGAGTGCTAAAGCGGAGGACAGACTGCTCAAAATGGATTTTGTGACGGCAAAGGCTCAAGAGCTCAGCAACAGATGGGAGAGTGCAGAGGTATGTTGTGATTTTATACCTTTATCTGTAATAGCTGATTGCTGCACGTTAGGTTGTGCATTAGGGTGCTGATACAGTACATGGTACAGTGAACTGCTATTGAATATTAGGCAGAAAATGCCCAGATATTTAAGAGTGCTGCTTTTAAATTTTGCTCTGTTTTGTATAAAATATTCATATCTTAGTGGGAGTGTTGCTCTGGGTGAGAAGGTACTAATGACAACTTGCTATGCAGCCTGAAGAGGCATACATTATTAGTGTCCTCTGCCAGTATCTAGCGATGGGAAAACTAATATGCTAAGAAAGACAGACTGTAGGTATAATGTGGGCATCAGGTTACTACTGCTACTGCTGTTGACAGGTCCAACAGTTAATGCCCCTTGTATCATTATCTGGATATTCTAAATATGACATCCATGACTGAGCTCTGTAATGGAGTCACTCTAAGTTGGCATTCTGTTCTATCAATCCTGCAGGCTCAACTTGTATCCAGGAACATGGACACCTCCATCACCCACCAGGCTATTGTGCAGCTCTCCGAGGTAATTTCCTCCACCAACACGTGCATCACTGTCAAGCACCATAGTAATGAAAATGTAACACTTTCTGCTTTCAGAGTTTGAAACGCGTCCCCTTTATTTTTCTCTCTATAGGAAGTCACCATGCTGAAACAAGAAATAATCCCCTTGAAAAAGAAACTGGAGCCTTACATGGACTTGAGCCCAGTATGTTTGTCTCACAACAGTCAACAACCAAAAGAGCTTCACATTATTCTTAATATTTTTGCGATGGCATGACACGACATACAGTTGCAGGAAAAAGTATTTTGAACCCTGTGAATTACATTGGGGGTGGCATGGTGGTGCAGTGGTTAGCAATGTTGCCTCACAGCAAGGATCGCGGGTTCAAACCCCAGTTGGCCCGGCCTTTCTGTGTGGATGTACATGTTCTCCCCGTGTCTGCCTGGGTTCCCTCGGGGTGCTCTGGCTTCCTCCCACCATCCAAAGACATGCAGGCTAGGTTGATTGGTGGTTCTAAGTTGTCCTTCTCTGCGTGAGTATGAGCATGACAGGTTGTTTGTCTATGTGTGGCCGTGCAATGGATTGGCAACCCTGGCTTTCGTCCGATGTCAGCTGTAACCCTGTACGCAGGATAAGCGGTTGACGATGGATGGAATTACATGGATTTCTGCATAAATTGGTCAGAAAATATAATTCTGCTTCAAATTTCACTCTGGCCTCTTCTTTAAGATTGTACCTTATTATCTCAATTAAAAGTACAGAAACAAATGTATATGACACAAAAAGCAATTTTTATTTTGGCCAGTAAAAATATGTTTGGCCAGTGCCTCCGTGGTGTGTGTTTTTTATTGGGCAGCTCTAACAAACACCTCCAACCTTGTCTCATTGATTGGACTCCAGGTTGACTGACTCCTGACTCCAATTAGCCTAGGGGTTCACATACTTTTTTTCCACCCTGCACTATGAATGTTTACACAGTGTGTTAAATAAAAGATACAATTCTTTGTGTGATATTAGTTTAAGCAGACTGTGTATGTCTATTGTTGTGACTTAAATGAATTTTATGACCAATTTATGCAGAAATCCAGGTAATTCCAAAGGGTTCATATACTTTTTCCTGCGACTGTAAATGGGCGAATCATATTTAGTTATTTGGAACTACTACTTTATGTTTCTGTATTTGGCTTCATGAAATGCTTTTACCTTCTAACAGAGCCCTTCTCTTGCTCAAGTGAAAATAGAAGAAGCAAAAAGAGAACTGGTGAGTATCTAAAGTGTTCTTTTGACGATTCATGAGATGTGCTTGTCTACTTTTTAGTTTAAAGCCATTTTGTTTCCTCATTTCCAGGCTGCAATTGATTCCCATCTTGAGATGAATATGGATTTCCAATGAAGATGTTTGTAATGTTAAAATTGTTCCTAATTTGAGCTGTACATTTTCTGTGTTTGAAAAGAAATAAAGTAATCAATTCCACTGGTGACTCTTTGTCGTGTGTTGCAGCAGCCAAATTGTCTGCCTCTCAAGACAAAAAGTTTGGGGAATCAAAGTCAAAATGTACTTCTTAGTCAAAACTGCTTTTTTAATGCAACTTACCAAAACTGCAGTGTGCAAGGTCACTTAGAACTTCCAAACAACTTGTTCAATAATTTATCAAAGGTCATGAGTGTCCTTTTTCTGTGTAAATTAAGACATTATGAGCATTTCTGATTACAACTTCCTACTTTTGAAATCTTTGTTACTCTGTATCTTTCTTTGTCTTTCTGAATCTGTTGTCATTAGGAAGGCGTTTTATACTGGTTGCAGTTTCTACAATTGTGCCCCCTTCAAACAAATCACATGACTGTCTCCCTCTTTTGAATGTTGTATGTAAGTAAATAAAGCAACCTCCCTAGACTGGGAAAGTGGGCTGATTTCTTTTAAAGGAATCACACTTAAAACTTAGACTTAGATTAGATTTGTCAGCAATGCAGGCACAATCAAAGAGAAAATGTAAAGCATGACCTTTCTTTTGGTTTAACCCATTCAGTTTATCTCCTCCTCTTCCTGTTTGTTACAAAACACCATTAACACTAATCAAATGTTTTGTCTTTATTTTTCTCTGCTATCACATTGAGGGGTGGTGTTTCCATTTTAAACCAGCTTCAACAACATGTGAGAATTTTTCTTTAATCAAGTTTGTCTGCCAGGTGCATATTGATTATCCAAATGTAATTCTAACATTGTCTGCCTAAACACAGAAATGCTTCTATTTGAATGGCTTCAGTGTGCTGGAATTTACCACAATATGTGTTAAATAGTCTTTATGACAACTTTGGAAGAATCTCAAAAATAACAAACACTTGTTTTTGTTGTTGTTTAGTAATATATTATACATGAGCCTGCCTTGCCATGGGACAAAAATGGCATAATCACTTTATTTTTTTCAAATTCTCCAGTGGGTTATTTATTCATTTTATTTTTATTTTCTCAGTGGGTTGTTTATTCAAAAACACACATCTAATCATGTTTTGAGTACTTTCCTGCTGCAATTTCAGCTTTCCATTTTGACTTTCATGTCTGAATTTTGTCTTAAAAACAAAGTCCAGGAAACGTCTTGAGTTTGACAACAAAATTCCACAGGCTTTGGAGGGATAACAGCACATGAAAGGGGGTTATGGAGCCACTCCCTGGGTGCCTAAAGCTAAAGTACAGAGAATGGAAGTAGCGGGCCTGTTGTCCAGTTTGTATGCAAAATATCACCTCTCCGTTCCTCCCCCTGCCAGTGGAACCGAGCGTGGAGGAGACCCCGACGTCTCTGTCAGTTTGACTGTTGTAGGTCTGCGCTGCGGTCTGACATGTAGATTGACCGGTTACCATGGAGTGGGTCATGGATGTGGGCTTGGGAGCAGTCTACCCAGTAGGCCCCCTGTTTCTTTTAAAGGTACCATGGCTAGGGCATCAAGAGCTTATAAAAAGAAACAGAATCAAAATATTCACTTGAAACGTGATCTTTTTAGATTGAAAAACAAAAGGCACAGAAGTCAACATGGGACACAAAGATCCACACAAAGCATCATTAACACTTCAGCCTCACTAATTCAAAGGTTTCTTTATTAAACAAAAGTTTAGACATTTCGCTGTGCCAGTGTTTTTTGTTTGACTTCCAGGGGTATCCCTTTAATTATCCCCCCATCTGCTCCTGTTCATACTTTTTACAACAATGTACATTTTATATTATTACATTTGTGTGGGACTGATAGGCCTACAAGATAATATGCCATGTATATACTAGGCCTATATGTTAGAGGCTAGAACTCAGAAATGTAAAGAAAAAGCTCAATCGAATACACCAACACTAAAAACATTTAGTTGCATGTTAAACTCAATCCATTGTCAGAATTAATAGTGAAAAGTAGTGCGCAGACAGGATAACCGACCAAAACACTACCTCTACCAAGATGAATCAAACAAATTCACATTGAAGTTAAGTCTATAGCGTACGGTATGTTGTGACATAAAAACATAATGAAATGTGCACCTGCGAGTTTATAGCAGGGCACGTAGTAGGAAAGAAGGAAAAGATAAGCCCTGGAGAAGCTTCACAGAATGAAAGCATGCTGCCATAATCCAAAAAGTAAACACGTGCCTCATGGTGGAGGGGAAAAAATAAAAGGTCTTGGCTGCCAGTGCGTCATACCATCGAGCGTGTCGCCCCTCTTCCCTTTAAAATAGTTTTATCTGCCACGCCCACGCCATATTTCCCACTCAGCTGTTACTGTAAGACGCTTTCAGTTTCCACATGCATCTATTCACAAATCTGCTGTGTTGAACTGTGTGGAAGTCGGACTGGGAGTAGCCTATCACCACGCATCGGATTAAACACCTCGTCTGTCAGTTTTGACCAACTTGTTGCGCAGCTGCTATTTCTAACCTCTTTGCAGTGGCATACAGGCTGTTTGGTGCTTCATCGGCTTTACGGTGATATTTTTTGTGAAGGAAGACCGATGGATCAAGCGGGGACGCACTCTCGCGGGTCATTTGATCTTTTTGATTTTTTAAATGAAGTCCTGTAGCCTACAGTGAATGTTGGAGTCTCTTTAATATGGTCTCAGAGGCAGGGGATGCGAGTCATGAGCCGGACGCGTCCTTGCCACGGACTAGACTGGAGCCACAGCCTCTTCTACCTGACTTTACTCCTGTGGACCAGACGCATGAACGGACTGGCTGACTTTTCAAGTAAGATGATGGTGGCGGTGATGGAGATGAATCAGGATTAAGAATGGATATATCACAGGGTTGGTGTTGTCCCAAAAGCTCCCTAACTGAAAGTGTTGTTTTTACTTAGGGTTGGTATGGGGCTGCCCTGTTTTAAGTGGTCATTTAGTGGTGTAATAGCTAGGGGCTTGAAACATATTTGTACACATGATAAAAGATATTTGGTGACTCTAGTCTTTTTTCCTGTTTTCTCTAAAATACCATGGAACTACACACCTGTCTGAGAATGGATTTAGTAAAAGATAGCATGAGGAGTAAAATACCTGTCTTATTTTGTCATTGCCTTGTCATATACAGTTGGTGGACAAAATAATGTTAGAGAAATGGCACGAATCTCAACTCAGTGGTGTTAGAGACACAGCCATTCTCAGCTTTGTATTTTGGAGAGAATGGTTTCCCAGTGTTTTATCAAAACTGTCCATAATGTATTTCAATCTCTTCTGAGTCATTTTCTATAATGTAAACATCTCAAGATAAACAACTACGCACAACAAAGGTGGGTCATATTGGGTTTAATGCCAATTGGTGGAGTTTGACACCCAGGAAAGAGATCTGGCAGTCAGTTTTCAAAGCAACAAAGAGGCCAAACAAACTGATCTGAAACCGCAGATGCAGTATATATATAGATAGATAGATAGATAGATAGATAGATAGATAGATAGATAGATAGATAGATAGATAGATAGATAGATAG
>JAPMOB010073893.1:0-14644 GCA_029875015.1 Lepomis gibbosus | reverse complement strand
CACGCCCACAGCCATAAGGGTCATGTTGAAAGGCAAAGAAATAAAAAAAAAATGTAATAAAATAAGAAATTAAAGAAACAATAAAATTCCACCATCTTAACTGATGTGGTGTGACTTTTAAGAGTCATACCTATAGCTATCAAATATGCATAAACATAGACTACTGTAGCCTACAGCCTAGGAATAGCCTATGAAGAACATAAACATAAAACAAAACAATATATCAGTAATGTATGTAATGTGGGCAGAAAATAACTACTCACAGCATAATAATAATGATATGTAATATCTATACAGTGTATAATAAAGCATAGTAATATTATAAAGCAAAAACTACAAATAGTGCAGCAGGAGGAAAAAT
Organism: Lepomis gibbosus; assembly: GCA_029875015.1. Lineage (NCBI taxonomy): Eukaryota > Metazoa > Chordata > Actinopteri > Centrarchiformes > Centrarchidae > Lepomis > Lepomis gibbosus. Next base: position 14,283 of record JAPMOB010073893.1, on the reverse strand, counting down.
AATAACTAATAAGAATAGGGTAATAATAGGCCTACTTGTTTCTACGTGCAATTATATATCCTATTTCCACAGACTTCCTTTTTGATTATCTTAAACTTCATTTTTTATGTCCATATCATATCAATATTTTCATCACAAGGCCAGCTCTGCTGTTTTCCCAGCAGTCTCATTAAGCCCGTACGGTTGATCTGAGTGTACCACAGAGGTGTAACATATTTATACAATGTGTCATGATTGCCACCCATGCAAAGCAGTAGCGGTGGCATCGGAAATGGACTGTACCAAGAAGCAAAGGGATCCTAGCGGAGCCTCAGCAGGGGTTTACGGCTTTAAAAATCAACATCCGCGAAAAAGAACATCATTGTCGATGTTTGACGTGAACATAGAAATGCAACGTGTTTACGTGTTGCGAATTAACATGCATTGTTACTGACTGACACTTTCTGTATTTCGCTGGCCTCTGGAAATCACCCCTCCGGTGAAAGCCTCAGTGTCTGCGCGTGTGGTAGGGACTGTCATCCAGCCTGGCCGCCCGGTTTTTGGAGAGAAGAAGTTGGCAAAGGGATGTGACTGCGATGATGGCGCTGCAGCTGAAGAACGGGGATGCAGCGTACTACCAGAGTGCAGAATTCTGCAGAAATTACACTTCACCGCCTGTCAGCTACGGTGACAGCAGCCATTATCTTGCCCGATTGCCAGGTAAGGAGAGGAGAGGCTTGCCATACAGGATCTCCCCTCTAACTGTCAGTAGTATGCGCAAACATGTAAGGATGGAGAAAATCTAACCAGAGACATTTGCAGATGGTACAGAGAAAGGTGGATGTTGAGACCGGTTGCCCTGGTGCTGCTGTCATCATCATAATGTCATGTAGAGGGGTGCACCAGCCATCATTCTGTTCAGCTTATAGAACATGGATGCTGCGATGCAAAATCTGAGGTTGTTAATGGTCTCTTGCATGCTGCTGTAGAAGCGCTTTAGCTCATGATCCAGTGAGACTCCAGGTTTGAGCTGATGTCTGACTGTAATTTGAAACAGGGTACAGCCTCAATGCAATGTTCACTTCCATCGCTCGAGTATGGCAGTCAATCACGCGGTCTGTTGTCAGAGCAAGTGAAGAAATTTAAATTGCATCGTTGCTGCTCCCTAGCCTTTGCACTGCTTGATCTGCACAGCTGATGGTGGCATGTGGCAAGTGTGTCTTCATTGCACCTGCACAGTCGCAGGCTGAACTGGCTCCTTTTTGCACTTGAGGCCAGTCATGCTCATAACTACGTAGATGATACAGATTCACAGCATAGAATGGATCAATATTCCTGCCATTAAACTGTATCTTCTTCACTCAGCCTATGTATTGCTGACAATGCATAGACAATGCATAAAGTCTTAGATTGAAGTTATTGTAATTGATTGGGAGCCAAATTGTACATGCTGAAACAGTCGATGATTTATCAATCAACAGGAACCATTTGATGATAAACCATCAATCATTTAAATCAAAATACAAAATATTTTCCTAATAAATTAATCAAAACTAAAGATTTGATTGCTTATTGCTGTTTTATATTGTTTTCAATTAAATGCCACCGGATTTTCCAACTTATCATCAGCCAAAATAATCAATTCTATACTTTTATCGGTAGCTATGACTTTTTAATTAGTAATCAGTTGTAAAATAAAAATCAGTTACTCAACAAAGCTAGATGTCTAGTGCTAATTGTTTTCTATAAGGAGGAATAGATAAAAACTAATCAATGTAGTAATATCAGCCTAATCCATAGGCCAGGTGACTAGTGCTAGAGAATACAATGCACTTTTTGTTAATTATTATGAATGACATTCAAACTTTTAGTGCTACTTAGACATAAAAATGGAAGGTAAGCATTTCTGTAGTGGCACAGTAAGTAAAGTGCAAAGTACATTCAAACGTATCTGGTATTTTCTGCACTTGTCCAGTGCCCAGTGAAGCAGATGGAATAAGTGCAGGCATGTGCTTCTCATTGCTCCATAATTGATGTGACACAACACAGTATGGCAAGAAAAAGAACACTTGGCCTATTTAGAGATTCTCAGTGGAGGCCATGAGATGATCAGGCTCCAGTTTTTGTGTGGCTTGGTTCTATAACAGCAAACTAAGAAATAAAGTTCAAAATTCTGTCAAGTGATGAACTAATAAATTCTGATTACTTATGATCTGGTAGTTTCAATCCATGGATTCAGTTAATTTCAACTCTCGCTTATTTATTTTGAGAATATGAAGAACGTTACTGCGTCATTAAATCCACTGATGACTTACTGCCTTGTGCTTCACAGCAACATTAGACAAACCCGATGTTGACTCGCAAAGTTGATAGTTGATTGAAAACCTCAAATACAAAGCTACAAAGGTTTTTTGACTTTGCAGCAAGGTCCACCGCTGTAATATCTATACGTGCTGCAGCTCTCAAGACTTTGTGGACCTGGATCTGGGTCTCTGAGGTGGAACTGACCTTGGCTTATCTAGCTCACATGAAAAAGGTATAGCCACCTGACACCTCTGATACTGTACAGTATATCAAATGAGCACAATAAATCAGCACCACTCTTTTCTTTATTATGTGCAGTGGTATAATTAAAAGCTGTGCTGTTTGCTTTGCTATGAGGTTCTTGTGAGAGGATCCTGTTTTGTATCATAACAGAGGGAAATCTTTTTTGGTGGTTTCAGCTACCACAGCGTTGACTAATAATTATTTGTAATCTGCACACTCATATCTAATAATTCATGTTTCTGTGGCTGCTTCTGGGTTTTCTCCTGAATAGTAAGGTTCCGTTTTGCTCTCCTACCCTGTCACCCATGGTGAATAAAGGTATTTATTCAACTTTCACTGCTATATTTTCTCCCTTATTAGAAAAAAACACGCAAACGTGTGTGAGCAAACATGCGCACCCATGTCAAAAGAGCTTCATGACTGGTAATACTTTATTTGGATAGTCTGCCTACGGAGGGTTATAGATTTATTTGTAACATATCCTAAGATGATAATGATGAAGATTTATTTTTATTAATAAGTAGTCAGTCCAGTCTAGTGTGCACAAATAAGTGTAGCAGTTGGGGATCCCTCTTGTTTTTGTTGTTCATTTACTCAATCATCTCTATTGTGCTTTCACAGAGGGAGGAATAAATCCACCTGAAAATGCTGGCAAGCACAAAAAAACTAAAAAATGGTTCAAATTTCAGATTTTCTGTAAAGATTTCAGTATGTTTATGTTTTAAGAGTTGACTTTAATGGTGGAGCCCCTGAAAGTGTGTGACTACAAATCAGGATAGTATGGAACTTGTCTTGTCAGTTTAGAGTAACATTGGGTCTGAATGCAAACAAAGTAAGATTGGATTTCGTGCTGAATATATCTAACGACTCAGCATTCACTGTGACACTAACAAATAGAAGGAGGTTTAACCTTACAGCTTCAGTTAGATAAATTTGAAAGAATATTTTCCTGCATAAGATTGTATCGATCACCGTCAAGTCAAAAAAATCTGCCAATCATCAATTCCTGTTTGGCCCCTGTTTTGTTTTGTAATGGCTACATTATATCATGAGTGAATTACATGAGGTAGTATCACCAAGGGTTGAAGAAGAACAGGTCAAGAAAGACCACTACGGTATATAGAGAGGCAGTGTTGTGAAAACAGCTACAGAAATGTCTACAAGCTTACCTTTAATTGTAACTGATAAACAGTAAATTCATGTTGGGTAAAATAATGATCTATTGTGTGATGTCACAATGTGGACTCTAACCTGCTTTATGAAGTGCTTATAGATGCTGTGAGGTTTCTATACTGCTGTGCATGCTGTCTCAAACATGGTTGAAGGGTTCTCATTAAGGCTACTGCTGAGGAGATTGATATGTGAATGTGCAGTATGTGGAACTTGATCGGTGTATCTGGTTCTGGATGGTGTTAATAGTGACTGCTGAGCATTGATGATGTGTATGATTTAACAACATCAGTCTCATTTAAGAATAATGTTAACATTTTAAGCACAATCTTCTCAAAACTTGTATTGTAGTACCTTTTGGACTTTCTTTTAACCTTTTAATGGTTAAAGTACATGATTTTATTTAGATTTTGCATGTGTATTGTAACATTTAAATCACATTTCCGGTTTTGTTTCATTCTTGGTACTAAAGCTGTCATTGCTGTGATGTTTCTGCAATGCACTTTAGTTGTGCTTATCACTTCTTCGTCTTTAAATTTTCTGTTAATGAAACTTGAGGTTCTGTTAGAGCTGCTTTCCTTTGATTTTCCTTTCTCACTGTGAAACACTAACAACATCCTCCACTGATTGTTACAAATAAATCACTGTTGCTGCTCCCTAAAGGATGCCAGAGAATATCTCTCTCTATAAGAAGGAACTCTAAAAGAGCCAATGTAAAATCTTTGATGGGCAGGCTATAAACATCACTCACAATCCCTATTAGTAGTGAAAACCGATATTTATTAATATGCAACTGCTGCATATTATTACTTTATTATTGTTTATATTCAACTTATCTAGCTCTACCAGATCTTCCACAGTCTCATCTTGCAGTTGACAGGACTATAGTAAGGTCAGTGCCTTGTTCAGCATACCTTTCTCCTGAGGTCAGCCAGGCTAGGTGACAGACAGGCAGCCAGACGGACTGGACAGACAGACTGACAGCAAGCAGCAGTCGGAAACACAAACACTCCAGGGTGTTATTTTGGGTCCATGAATCACTGCCATTGGGCGTCCAATTGGATTCCAGATAAAAGCTTCCAGCACAGTGAGTTTTGACACAGCTGTTGGCCTATCACTGACCTGACAATATATGTATTTATACACACACACATACACACACACACACGAATAGAGCGGCACAAACGAACACAAAAAAAATCAGCTCAGTGCCATTCCTTTCTGTTTTTCATACACAGCCATGCCTACAATGCAAACACATGCAAACACACACACACACACTATATCAGCCTATTCAAGCAATCACACTTCAGGCTGTGATCTTTTCTGATCAGGGAAGCTTGAGGATTTTATTGTCCCTGTCTCTGTTTGTGTGTGTGCACATGCATGTGTATTTCATATCCCGTATGCATGAGTACAGGCGCTCCAGGCTCAGCCTAATCTTTCTGATGCCCACTGGAGTGTGAAGCGTCTTTGTCCAAGGCATGTTTCCATTCGCCCATCCCTTTACATCTCTCCTGCCTCAGGGCTCCAAAAAATAAATGCCTTGTCTTGATGTCTGTACATTGGTAATTATTTTCTCCACCTCAGTGTTCAATTTACTATCTGTAGACAATATCCACTTAAGTCTACAGTATCTGAACAGCAACAGTCTAAATTCCAAAGGATAGCATATATTTAACTTTGTCTAGAAAGTGATTTTTTGTTTGTTAGTCAGTATGATATCTTAAAAACAGTTTTATGATTACTTTGCTTCTAGACAAATCTGCCAGAAGAAATCATATCCACGTCTATGTCAACAAATTCTCATATCATCATAATGATATCATCATAATATTTTCTTCTGTTCATCCTACAATGTCATCCCATCTTCACAAATAAAGTAGTTTTTTCTGACATAGTGAATATTGTCAGAATTCGAACTGGTACAATGATGTGATTTTTGATGCAGACTTAGGTCAAGATGCAGAATAAGAAGACAGCCTTCATCCATCATAGCCGCTCTTTGAGGCTGAGACAAATACTAACATCAGCACACTCACAATAACATTGCTAACATCTAGATGTTTAGTAGGTATAATGTTTAACATGTTTAGCATTTCAGTGTAGACTTTTAGCATGCTAACAATAGCTAATTAACACCAAGCAGCAACCTCTGGTGCTGAAAAATGAAGCCAACTCGGAAGGGTCAAAATATGCAGTACATCGAAGCCCACTTGAGGCTGGCTCTAAAAGCGAGTTAATTCCCAGAGACCCCCATGTTAAAATGCAGAACTTTACAGCAGAAATAAACATGTCTACAGCTCAAAACAAAAAAGGGCTTCAGCCTCTATAGTTTATTTCCCTCTTAATGACAACTGTACAGCAGGGTGAATTTTTATATAACCCACCCATTTAATTATAGAAAGGCTTAAAGTTATGCATAATTAATGGAGTGCTGCCTTGAGTGACAGGTGGCCACAGTAACCTGGCTTCATTCAGTTGTGCCTTTAAATACTGAAATGGCATAAATTACAATTAAATATATAGTTCATTAATTTATTATGGAATTCACATCTGTCTGAATCAACCCTGACTTCCTCATGAAGCTTATGGAATTTCCTTGCAAGAAATCTGTCCATGTCTAAAAGCAATGTGTATGTGCATTGCCTCTGATGTCCACAGGCCCAGAGATTATGTTGAAGCCTCCACTGAGTCTCTTCAGCCATCCTCAGCAGCCTTTCCAACATATGGACTCTCTGCACCAGCTGGGACCCCCGCCAATGGCGCCTACGCAGCCTCTTGGCCCACCACCCATTGCCCCTGCTCAGGCAATTGGACCCCCAACTATGGGTCTCACCCAGACTCTAGGGCCCCCTCCCATAACTGCTACTCACACGTTAAGGCCTCCCCCCATTACTCCACCACACAGTTTAGGCCCCCCTCCAATGGCCCCAGCGCAGCCACTGGGGCCTCCACCAATGGCACACAACTTGGGCCCCCCACCTGTAGATCACACACAAGCAATAGTGCCTCCAACCATGGACCTCACACAACCATTGAGGCCTCCACCTCTAAACCCTGGACAAGCACTGGTGCCCCCACCAGTAGTTGCGACCGGAGCTGGCCGATTTCCCCTCCCTCCCAGCCCACTATCCTCCCCTCCTGTCCCTGGCCCAGACCCTTCACAGCTGCCCCCAAGGCCCCCAGGACTGGCCCTCATCCCGGCCCCAGTGTCCTGCCTCATCCATGGCCCTCTCCTGGGTCAGGCAACCCCTGCCAGTGAGCAACCCCAGGATGAGGGCTCTCTTCTGGGGATGGAGGAGCAGGAAGACTCTCTGGGGCTGGGAGAACTGTGTAAACCGCTGTACTGTAAACTCTGCAACGTTACCCTCAACTCCGCTCAGCAGGCACAGGCTCACTACCAGGTCAGCTGAAAAACACATTTGCATATGAAGAAAACTTGTACAATATTAAGATGCAAACAGACATCACATATGTATATCCCATTATCTGTCTGTCTAGGGGAAGAACCACAGTAAAAAGTTAAGAAATTTCTACGCTGGCAGTCAACAGCCTCCAGCCATCAGGATCCCTGAAGCCCTCGAGACAACTGGCCAGACAGCCCTCAGCTCAGGATCCAACGACAGTGACACAGGCAGGCAGGTCAGATTCAAATCTAGCAACTCAGCTCTAACCTACCTAAATGTTAGAGTTTTAGTTGAGGAGGTGGGTGTACTGCTGCTGAAGTGGCCAATCCGCTGATAGAGGTTGTTCCCCTCTGAGCAGGTGGTAGGGAATTGCAGAGTCACCCAATTTTATTTGAACGTCATTTCCTCACCATCGAACAATATACTGTCTCTCTAGCTGCACTGTAAAAAGAAAAAGGACTCAAATTTTCTTACCTCTGTGGTACCAAGAGTTACATCTAGGTCAAAAAGGTGGTAGACCACCTTCTCTAAATAATAAAGAACAGGATGTCTAATTACTATTTGGAGAAACAATACAATGAAATTATTGTCATAAATTTTATTGTAATGCTCCATTTTCTCAGATTGTAATACAGCTATAATTGATATTATTATGAGAAAACAATGTGAAAATGTTAAAGGGGCCACTCGTAATAATGAACCTATAGAGAATGATCACCTGAATTACTGAGTTTCAGCGGCTGGATTTGGAAAGGAGTTCACCATATCAATGAAAAACTGTCAATGTTCACATATTATACATATGTATACAGTCTTTTTTTGCACACGATCTAATAAGCCTTAAGTGTAAAAATGAGGCAAATGTCTAATGTTTTCATAATGTTTTACATATGTCAAACTAATATGATGTTTTAAACATGTCAAACTAATATTGTGTATATAATAATATACAATAACTCATCAGTGTATATTTTCCAGCTGAAAATCTTAAGAACTTGTGCAAGAAATTGTTTTCTTCCTCCCACTGGACCTAAACATTTCTTTCTTCTCTTTCTCACTGTTTACTCCATTGCTCCTTCGACCACAAACACTGCATTGCATTGTCCTGCATCTGCAGGCATTGTACAAAGGGGCGACCCGGGTCATCTTGGCCACAGAGAATGACTATTGTAAGCTGTGTGACGCCTCCTTCAGTTCACCGGCAGTGGCGCAGGCCCACTACCAGGGCAAGAACCACGCCAAGAAACTACGGCTCGCCGAGGCCCAACATAACTCCATTAACATGTAAGTTTAAAGATAGAAACTTTTTTGCAGCATTCAGAGGTCTCGTCCTTGTTTAGCTTTGTATGGACTTAGCATTTGTTCTGCAAATCTCCTGGAAGCCACAGCTGTTATAGCTGGACCCAAAAGCACTACAGAGCCAGATAACAGTTCACTAGTCAAAAGGGGTTTATTGCACAGTCTGCTGTGGCGAGGGAGTGATCTAGGTCCAGGTCCAGATAAGGAAAACCAAGTGAGGTGGTTGGGCTGAAGCTGAGAGTGTGAAGCAGGTGGGCAGGCAGGCGGCTGGCAGGCAGGTTCGTGTGGTTCTGTGAGAGCGAGGGAGCCAGGGAAAACCACGCCCACCTGTAGACTAAGCAGCTCACAGGGAAAACAGACAGACAGGCACAATAGGATGGAGAAACAGCAGAGAATAAAAGGATAGGACTGGTATGGACAGGTTTTATTTGGGACACGTGGAAAGTGGGATGGATCCTCATGTTCCTGGGAAACTTTAATCTTACAGCAGATGGATTGATGATTTTGTCAATAACGTATGGACCAATGTATTACTTTAAGCGGAATATTTTGAGAAGAAAGCCAAACACTCTGACCTGGGGATTAGGTGGGGGCCGGTGTACAGCATCGGTCGGCTACCCGTTGGTTGTGGGCGGAAGTGCGCTGCAGTGCAGCACGTGCCGTTCTCCAGACTCCCTGGCAGCGACAAAGATGGGCTTGCACCAACGGGACCGCCAGTTCAGTTTCCCGGGTGGGAAATAGAGGTGGTTGATAGCCACAGGAGGCTTCAAATGGAGAAAACCCTGTGGCGGCAGAGAGTTGTGGGCGTATTTGACCCAGGCCATGAGAGCTCCAGTGGTAGAATTCTGAGTTGTCACACACCGCAGAGCGGCTTCCAGGTCCTGGTTCACCCTCTCACACTCCCCATTAGTATGTGGATGAAAACCAATAGACAAGCTAACAGATGCACCAAGAGCCTGATAGAATATTTTCCATACCTGGGAAATTAACTGTGGGTCACAGTTGGAGACAGTGTCGACAGGTATACCATGGAGGCGGAAAACTTGCTGGACCATTAGATCAGGAGTCTCGCGGGCCGAGGGGAGCTTGGGGAGAGCAATGAAGTGGGTGGCCTTAGAGAAGCGAACAGTGAGGATGACAGTGTTACCCTGTGACAAAGGCAAGCCGGTCACAAAATCCAGAGCGATGTGGGACCAAGGACGACCAAAGGACAGGCAGGGGAAGCAGGAGGCCAGGCAGAGGACAATGGGAGGACTTGGAATGGGAACACAGAGCAAGCGGAGACAAAAGTCCGGACATCTGCCTTGGTGGACCACCAAAAATGCCGCTTGAGGGCCCAGCCGGCCTGGCTGGAATTGAGCCTCTTGGCGGACTGGAGATAGGCCAGGTACTTGTGATCGGTCCAAACGATAAACGGCTGTTCGGACCCCTCCAGGTAATGTCCGCAGGGGTTAGACTGCAGGAGAAGAATGCGCAGGGATGGAGCTTCTGATCCATACTGGAGCGCTGGGAGAGGAGTGCACCCACCCCCGTGTCCAAAGCATCCACCTCGACAACGAACTGGCCGGAGGGTCAGGCTGCACTAATATGAGTGCTGTGGTGAACTGTCGCTTGAGCTGAATAAGGGTCAGGTCAGCTTCTGGGGTGGATGTGAAAGTAAGGTGAGAGAGAGGAGCTGCCACACGGCTGAAGTTCCTGATAAAGTGGCAAAGAAGTTGGCAAACCCCAGGAACTGTTGTACTTGCTTCCTGTTGACCGGCATGGGCCACTGCCTCAATCTTCGCCGGATCCGCCTTCACCTGCCCACCTTAAATGACATATCCCAAGGAACTCACGGTGCTGGCGTGAAAATCACACTTTTAGTAGAGTTTGTTCTCCAGGAATCAAGGTATCTTAAAAGCTGTCTTCCACTCATCTCCTGACCTGATCCACACCAGATGGTAGGCGAGGTCCAGTTTGGTGAAGACTGCAGAACCCTGGAGAAGCTCAAAAGCAGAAGAGATGAGATGTAAAGGGTACTTATTCCTGAAAGTGATTGCATTGAGGTCCCGGTAGTCAATGCAAGGACGAGGATTTTTATCCTTCTTTGCCACAAAGAAGAAACCAGCACAGCATCCACTTCCCACAGGGGAAGAGGAAGGGTTAATGAGACCTGAGGCTAATGAGTTCTTAATATAAGCTTCCATCTTGGAAATCTTGGAAAGGCTATAGAGGCGGCCAGAAGGGAGTGTAGAACTAGGAAGGAGTTCAATAGCACAGTCATATATGGACGATGGGTGGTAAGGTAACCTTACCACTGGTGGAGTGATATCCTGGAGGAAGAAAGATCCGGTTGGTCAGGGATCGGTTGGGAAACAGCACCCACCGCCAGTGGCGGAGCCAACTGCAGACAGACAGAATGACAGTGATTCGTCCAGCCAATTATTCTGCCCACAGACCAGTCTAGGTGGGGATTGTGTAGCTTAACCAGGTGTAACCTAGTAGTAAGGGGGTATCTGGAGTGGAGATGATGTTAAACAGAATTAGCTCACTTAGATTGCCTGACAGGACTAAGTTGACTGGGACTGTATGATGAGTGACTCAAGACAGCAGCCGACCGTCTAAGGCGTTACCCGTAAGGGAGTTACTAAGCAGCTCTAAAGGAATGCTCGCTCTTAAAGCAAATTCTCTGCCAAGGAAACAGTTGTTAGCCCCGAAATCTATTAGTGCAGTAAGGATGTCGTAGCCTGGAAGGCTGGGAGCAGTGGCTCTGGGAAAAACAGTTAGCTGGTGACGGACAGGTGGCGGTGTATTCACCGATTGTCGCCCCGTTTCCGCATCGTTATACTTGGAGTCCGGTGCCAGTGTCCAGAAGTTGATACTGAAGTCCGCCACACTCCTCTGTCCCTGCTGCCAGTGTTACCAGAGGCGTTACCAGAGTGGTCCGGGTGGTCGACCTCCTCTAGATGGGAACAAAACTCGCGGAGAGAGTTGACACAAAAAGCTGGGAATAAGTCGCTTCCACCCAGGACAAAGCACGGCCTCTTAAGAGTCCCATAATATAATGTGCCTTAGAAGAGTCTGGCGAAGGTCACTGGTAGAACACGTGAAAACATTGGAACAGGAACCCCTGACATTTATCCAACTCCCCACAGAAAGGTTCCAGATCTGGCACACACAACTCCCTGTGTGAAGAAATGGAAGTCGAAGCGGGGGGAGGGGTCAGGAGCAGGCTGCTGGGGAAAATGGTAAGAGTGAGTAGAAAGCTGGGCAATTTGTGTCTGAAGTTGCACTACCTGATCCGCCAGAGCCTGGTTGCTTGTGGTCAAAGTCCGGATATGCTGCTGGTGCTGTCCCAGGAGTTGACCCTGACTGGACAGGGCCTTGTGGACAGAGCGGTTAATGGCATCAGAGTCGGCTGTGTCCATGGTGGCCAGATTGCACTGTTAGGTGTGGATACAACAACAGCTGAAGCTATGATTGAGTTTAGCCTTTTAAACTTTTCCTATATGAACTAAAACAGCACAGAAAAATAAATGTATTTGAATAATAAAGTCTTTTTTTTGTTTCTCACAAATACAAAATTGTAGTTGTAGTTGTCACTATAGATATAAGTAGCCAAGCTAAACATCTGGACACAAATCGTGTGTTTTACTCACCTTTTGAATCAAATTGAAAATATTTTTGACTCTGGCTCTGCCCATTTCAGGGAAAGCAACAATGAGGTAGCCCTAAGAAGAAACAGGAAAGATGGCAGTGAGTACAGACTGGTGAAAAACCGCCGTAGCCCACAGTTACCCACTTCCATGCCAGGTAAAATATTTTTTTATATATTAATTTAATTTATATTTTATTCATTTTCCGGCATAAAATGTGATGTAATCCATAATGTCTTCTGTACATATACAATATACATACTGGAAGTTAATTCTTGCTGTCCAGAATGCCAATCAACTCCAATAGTTGACCGGTCTATAGTGGACTCCCTCAGTAAGCTGCAGCAGCTAGCTAAAGAAATATGATGAACACTAGAAAACACTAAAGATTTTATTCTTAAAGCTCACATGTGTATTTGAAACATACTTTTTTTCATGTTTATCAAAAATAGTTAGCTTTTTATTTGACACTTTATTGCCTTGTTTAAGCACACTCTACAAGTAAGTAGATTATTTTTAGCAGCCTTTGAAGGCAGCATCTCTTAGCTGTAGAAAATCTAAGAAATTATGTTATTAAATATTGGACTTTTTCATCCAAAGTGCTTGTCATTTTATTTACTCTTTTACATCACTTATCGATCTCTGATGCTCTGGAACGGCTGAAACAAAGCTGTGCTGCTGTATCACTGACAAGAACACATGTTTTTCATCTGACCTGAGGGTTAACAGCAAACGTTTTCTTTGCTGAAAGCTACCGTGCTTTCTGTGCGTTTATGTGAGTGTCTGCTTTCTCTTTAGTGTGTGCATGTGTGTGTGTGTGAAAACAGATACAGAGTAGGTAACGTCAGACTTTCTGTTGACGTCAAGCAACTATCTCCTTCTTTCCGTCTTTTGCTATGTCTCTATCTTTCCATAGACAAAAACAGTTGCACCTCATCTCAAGAGAAAGCAGGATAAATAACACAGTAGAGCCAATTCTCTTCTTTACTCACTCTCGCTCTCATCCGCTTTCTTTCTCTCACACACCACTACGTTCTGCTGATTTAATCAGTTTTCTTGATGGACAAACCCCAAAATAGCTGCACTCTCTCCTGCAGTTGCCTTCTCGCTGTCTTTTTATCTCTCTCTCCATCTCCTTCTCGTTTTTCTGCTATGTTAACACACACACACACACACACACACACACAAACACACAAGTATTACTCTTTTCCAAGGATCCACCTAGTTGTAATCCCATATGACCTGTGCTTTTCTTTCTGTACACTCTTGTGTATCTTTATCACATACATTAGTGATAAATAAGGTTATAATCAGGTGTGTGAGGCTGGCCTTTAGTATATTTAAAATCAGTTTTGAAATGTGGCTTTGGGTGTGTCCAAAGATTGGATGTGTAAAACATCTAATTCATGCTAAAATGAGTAGTGATTAATTGTAACTGCAGGAATTTGATCACAAAAAAATTTGATCTATGGTGGCACCAGTGTGAAAGTCAAAGGGACACCAGAGTTACTACAATTCATCCATATTTCATGTTAATCCATCCAATACATTTTGAGTAACCACAAATGTGAACTTCATGGCGGCACCAGAGTAAATGTTAGGGAATGGCCAAAGTCCTTTGGATTCATCCTCTGGGAACTATGGATATGTGTTCCAAAGGTCATGGTTATCAATGCAACACTTGTCTAAATATTTGTGGTGGACCGACTGACAGACCAACAGTGCCATTCATCGAGCCATTCATTGAAAATACCAAACATTTTGCTTGTTCCAGTTTCTCCGATGTGAGGATTTTCTGCTTGTCTCTGTTTTGTATGATCGTAAATTGAATATCTTTTGTTGGGACTGCTAGCTGAACAAAATAAGCAATTTTAAGATCTTTTGTGTCTGGAAAATTTCCAGGTGCCTAATATTTTAGATGCAGCCCTTCATCTCATATGATCTCACCATAAGTCTTATAGTGATGCATATGTCCAGCTGTGATGATAAATAAATCTGGTATCTTTTTTCTGCCTCCAGGGCCGTACTACAACCCCAGACCGAGGCAGCGCATCCCAAGGGACTTGGCCATGTGCGTGACTCCCAGTGGACAGTTCTACTGCTCCATGTGCAACTGCGGTGCTGAGCAGGAGACAGACTTCAGGCAGCATCTGGAGAGCAAGCAGCACAAAGCAAAAGTGTCGGAGTTAAGATACCGCCACGAGATGGAGAGCCTCGGCTACAGTTAAGAGACATAAGAGGAG
>JAPMOB010073888.1:0-10909 GCA_029875015.1 Lepomis gibbosus | reverse complement strand
ACAAGCTCTGGCATTATATACAAGTGAAAATTTTAAGATACAAGTACAGATTTTTGTTCTACAAGTTCACACATCGTATTTTACAAGAATACACATCAAGTTTACAAGCTCATTCATTTTGCACCATATTTACCTTCATACTTTTTTCACTTTCAGAGAAATGTTAGTTTGGACTAAAGGCATTTTTATAAATCATTTGTAATCCTTTAAAAAATGTCGCTATAGCAACACAGTATGGCATGCTACGGACACTTACATAGACTTGTTTTTTGGCCTCATTCCTTGATAAAATTCATAATTAATCCCATTGTGTTTCTGGGGGGAAAAAAGACAAAAACCTGCAGATCAGCAGCTGTGATTGTACACCACGGCTGGATGAAACTACTTTAGCCAAAATTAGATGGAGCATCCTTCTGTGTGTTGCTGCAGCAAACTCTAAAAACTGATTACAGTTTACTCATTCAAATCGAGGCTTGATATGCACATATCCCAACAGGATTTTGCATGAATATTGTCTTATTTTGACTTTACCCTTTCATTAGCAAGTGCATTATTCATGTTCTATATTTGTTGTGCTGTGTGTTGTCAGCATATTTGTCAGGAAGACATGCACTCTGAAATATAATTTACAGAGCCAGTGTTTACTGTATTCCCAAGAGGAATGACAGGCCATTAGCAAAGGATTTGTCTGAATCTAGACTTTTCACCTTGGAGACAGTCGCTGAATGAATGAAAATGAAAATTTGCTGGCCAAAGCACAAAGTATCACTGTTGCACTCCTCACAGAAAGATACTTCATCATCAACACTGAGATTATAAACAAACATGTCCTTTGCTGTATATCTGCCGATTCTTCTGTAGTCACTCCATTTGAATACGGATTAACAGCGGCGTGACATTTCAGTAACACATCTGTGATGAGTCTGTTTTAGTCAGAGGAAAATCTTTGTAACTTTTAATCATGGCTGTGGTCTCCTGGCAGGTGGTCTAAGTGCCCTTGATTACAGTCCGATCTTTCTCTAGAGAATGTACTCCACTGCTGCTGGAGACCGGGTCGTCCACATTACCTGCAGACCATTAATTAACCAAGAGCTTCGTCTCAGCTGTGGCCCTCAGCTGTGCAAACCGCTATCAGTTACAGGCCGTAACATTTCTGGACAAGATCAATGGCGATTCTGTTTTTATATATCAACCTAAAAGACATCCAGCTAGGCAGCAACCATCACCTAATGTCAGGAGGCAAACAATATCAAAAGAGGATGACTAATTCCTGCATGACTCATGACTCTGTGTGTGTGTGTGTGTGTTGCAGGTTCATTTACTGTACAGTAAGTGAGGCCAAACAATTTTAAGATAAGGAAATTGAGGATATTGAGGATAGCTTTGTTGCACGTCTTTACTTTGACCAAGTTATTTGTGGGCCATTTCTGGGCTTGTGGCTAGTTTTAGGCCTGGGAGAAAATACTGGGTTAACACTTCACATCACCACATAGTATTAGACATTGGATTAAAGTTATTTGATCGCTATGGTGTTGTAACAAAATGTAAGGGGCATAAACTTGGATTTAAAGGACAGGTTCACTATTTTCCAAGTCGTCACAATATCCAGGTGCCAAATATAAATGTTTTGCTTGCTGTAATCCTACTGTTACTCCTGTTCATGCCATTGGCATATTTGTTCTTAATGCGCTTCCAACATAAGTGATGGGAGACAAAGTCCACAGTCATCATGCAAAAACTATCTTCCTAAGTTTACCTGAAGTTAAATAACAACTTAATACCCTTTTTATTTTTGGAAGTGCATTAGGCAGAGATCTCTTAATGTTCAGTATAAACAGCAGGAATGATCAGTTTTATTACACCCCTAAAGTGCCCCAATGCACACAGTTTTAAAATTACATTTCAAATTGACATTGTTAATTAATTTGTTCCATATACACAATAAATCTCTATGACTATTGACTTTTAGCTTCTCCTCCCAGGTTATAAGTCTGCACTGATGTTACATTACACACAAAAATGTGCTGTTGGTTATGATACATACTGATCTTTATATATGATTGCCTTGCAACTTAATCGCTATAATAACAAAAATCAACAACAAAATCAAAAATCAGTGAGATGTACTTGATCTGTTGATACAAATATAACTGTGTCAGATTGGTTTTCGTTTCATTCAGTACTTGAGGAGGCCTTCAATATTGCACTGATTGCAATGAGAAGATATTTTGTGCTAAAAATTGTAAAAAAAAAAATTACAAGGAGACAAAAAAATCGGCATGTATCTTCTGCATACATCCAATGAGTATAGTTGTTTCATAGATACAGAAGATAGATATAATATACTTGTTTAATCATCACAGGCCCACAGTTTTCAATCCCTAACTGTCAAAACCAGAACAAGCAAAAGACAGTTGTACTGAAAGTTTTGAAGTAAGATATGAAGAGAGCATTGGGGTCTCAAACTAAATCATTCATGCACAGCAGAGGCAAAGGCTATTTACGTGAGGACACGTTCTGCATAATACAACATTTAGTGTGTCGAATTAGATTAAATGTTCATATTGGGCTGCATCCTTCCCTTAGGGTTATAGAAATGTAGAGATGGGAGGGGTGGAGGGTTATACACATTCAGTAAAGCCACTTCTCTATTTTCCTCAAAGAGTCTGAATCCATTAAAAATTTAAATTAGTCTTCTCTGAAGAAAATGAATGTACCTTCACACAATCGCAATGTCGTGCGTGTGTGTGTCTGTGTGTGTGTGTGTGCATGAAGGGGGTGGGAACAATCTCTCGAACAGTAATAACTCCTTGTGGGCTGCTCTAGTTGTGCGTATTCATGCATAAGTGCACACACACACACACACACACACACACACATACAGCATACTAACAGACCTGTGGGCAGAAAGCTGCAACCCCCCAAACAGTCTGTGGATGAATTTAAACCCTGTCTGTGTGGTTTTCAAAACAATTCAGTTATACGAGCAATCAGTCAGTTTCAAACAGAATCTGACATAGTTGTGTTCAGCTACTAATCTGAGCTTTTTGTCTAAGTTGGAGCTTATGTTTAGATATGTTGTGTTGACAGCTGAATTTAACAGAGCTTTAAGCAAGAAAGCGTCATCATCTGCAGGGGACTTACACAGTCTGCCTTGACTAAGTTAGCAGAAGATTGAATCCACAATCCCATCTGCTTTGCACCTTCATGAATAACCTACCAAACATTCTGTATATGAATGCACAGTGGATACATGTGGCAAAGTAGTCAGACAGTATTTGTAAGGTTATTGCATTGTGTTTTCATTCAACAACTGACAAATGATGGAAAGAGTGGGAATGACATGTGATAAAGTTAGTTGCCTGACTCAAATAAGGGATTTTGCAATTACAAGACTGCTGGGCTCACAGGACATGCTAGGCCAATAATATGTTAAATTATTGTACATGGAGTAAATTATTTTCCAGTTCCATGTACATATTCAGAATAAAATCTCTCCTGTGATATAACAAAAGCTGTGCTTGTTGTTGTGGCTGTTGTTGTGATGAACAGTTTCAGGGCCTTTAACCTGAAAGCCATGAATACACATCAACAGCATGGAGTGTCTTACTTAGTCTCCAGCTCTACTTGTCTTCCATGGTCTCACAGAGATTAAACAACATTAAGCCTGAAACACATTTAATTATATTTTCAGTTATGTAAAACACAACACACACAAAACTCAAGAGCCACGCTGTGTGTGTGTGAAGCACAATTATGATTCATGCAACCTCTCATGCATGCGCATCTACATCTTTTCACATAAATATATCATTCTGCGTCTGTGTGTTACCTTCAATCACACATACATGACTTAATTTGGATCATCTGTACACTGTGCTTTATAGTCTTTTTTGGTCTCATGTTTGCTGGCATTGCGGTGCTGTACTTGTTTTACAACCAAAATTTTGGTTCGGCTTTGTTTGAATCATTTTAAAACTTTTACAGAAATTGCTGCTGTGGTTAAGACTGAGTCACACACCTGACAGGTTGGAAGCTTTAACCCAATGTGTACTTTACTTTTTTCAACTAATTCAACAAATAATTGTGGGAAAAGCAAAGTAAATTCACACACATTTTTTTACACACACACACACACACACACACACACACACGTCTGTAACCTGTAACCTATAACCTATAAACACTGACAATATGTCAAACCTTTGAAGTGGAGCCCTGCATTTTAAGGAACGGTTTTATCTTTGGTTTGCAGTGCTTCAGGGAGGGAGCAGCATGCACATCAAAAAACATCAGATTCAACCCAAATCTATAATAACAGAACATTAAGATGAATCCTCAGACTTATTTACTGCAACAAATCATATGTACCAGGAGAGTTCTCCTCAGTTTTTTTCCTATATTAGCTGCATCCTTTTGAGACAGCAGAGTTCTCTGTCAGTAGTAGACTGAATCTTTCAGAGTAGTGTTATGTTTACAGAGGTAGTTTTATGTTTTACATTTCATTTATTCAAGTTTAAAATTAATATTTAGTCGGTAATGTACTAAAAATGCTGAAGGCTCCCATTTAAATGATTATGCCTTGTCATATTTTATGGCACTTATAATATAACAAGTATAAGTTGTTTCCCCGGTTAGCAAAAATGTAGACATAACACAGTGAGCCAGGTATTGAATCCTATTTGAATAATTTCGTTTTGAAACAAAATAGAGCAATAGCAGAATAAATCTAATTATTGGAGACACTGTTGCAATTGCTTTTATTTTGATGACATTGTATGAATGTGTCTGTGTCAAAGTGGGGACAGTAGCTGAGTGAAACAGCTCAGCATTTAATCTGCAACATTACAACCAAGACTGATGACAATGTTGGCGTTTTTCTTCTACATCACCCACTTATTGTTAAATCCAGTCTTACTGTATTTTATATCTTCTAATGCACCCCAATATGCCGTTCATCAATTCATTTCCACAATGAACAGATAGCGAAAGCCAGTCCGGTTTCTGAATATAATTAAATAATGACTGACAAAATGAGCACAAAATGTGTAGGTCTGGCTGCAGCGTTGCTGAATAATCCTCATACCTCATACAGTAAGTATGTATGCTTAAGTTTCCATTAATCAAATGCAGTTTTGCAATATAATGCAAAATCATGTGCTAACTGTGCTTTAAGCTATATGGAAAATTGATTTAGCTCCTTTCATTTTTTCCCCATTTCCCCCTGTGGGCAGCCCACCTGACTACTGAATGCATAAGTGGTACTGTTTCTTCTTCTTTCTCTTTCTTTTCTTTCTGCTTCTTGACCAAACTGATTGCCACTAGTGTGTATGGTAATTACAATGGAAAAAGTGTATCACCGTGTAGAATATATGACTCTAATCATTTCTCCATGGTAGAGGACTATTGGTCTACACAGTTACTATACCCTCCATATAGAGACACCACAGTTATATTAAGTTTTTTATTAGCGTACAGGGGGGTGTAGTTAGGAGAATAGCAAAGTGTGATTCCTTGTTCAGTTTTTTCTGCACTAAAATCAATGGAATGTTGTAGGTGATACTTTGCTTGAAAAAAGACTGAGCTCCTACAATATCGAGTTTTTCTGTATATACTATATGATTTAATGTTGTTTATAAGCTATGGATTGCATTCTTAAATTTAGACCACTATCAGCTGTGAAACTGCTCTGCTCATTTTCATGCTTGTTGCTGTTTATATAACAGATACTGTATCTGTTTGATCTTCTGAACACAGATCTCTCATCTCATGAGCAACTCAAAGACTTGCAGTCTTGAGCAACGAAACCAGATAGAAAATCTTCCAGACCAAATTTATTAAAAGTGATGCCTTGTGAGTCAAGCAGCAGAACCACTGAAGCCTGCAATTTAGAGATATCTGAGCTGCACTCTCAGCTGATGTGGTGGCAGCACTTCACAGAGCTATATCTGGTTTAAGAGTGAAACTGTTCGGTTTCTGACAGCTTGTTAGTAAATGCCCCACATACACTGATGATCATTATCCGTGATCGTGTCCTCAGAGCTTCCACCTGTGAGACAATTAAAATATTAAGAGGCTTCTTAAATCTTGAGCCAAAAGTAAGGCAATATGGTGGCTGTGTGTATGCTGGATGTTCATGCATTCATACTATATTTTCTGAACCTCATCTTAGAATACTTGAAATGAACTGTCAAAATCTACACTTCCAGAAGATTGTTTTCTCTTCTGCAGAAGCAAAAAATAAAGACCATTAATCATCTTCAACTCCACATATGTGCATCTCTTTTCTTGTCTCTGTCTGGTTCTCTGACTTGCATCAGACTCCTAGCTTTTTTAAAATCTTGCCTAGACTCTTTTTCATTTTCTGCAGATTATCTGAAGACAGATGGTCCGCTTCGCTGTCCAAATTGAACTGGATATGTAATGGACATTTGTTTAATGAGGAAGATGTTAATAGTAACAAAGACAAAAGTGTGAAAATATTACAGTTTTTGTAGTTAATCACAAGATCTTAGTTGTGCAATGCATTTAAAAACCCTGTGTCTGCAAAATATAAAGTCTACACGAACTACGGAGTATATATAAATGTTTTCAGTGTTTTTTTTTGGCTGAATATTATTCTCAATAAAACAAAATTTAAAAAGACAAAATCTCTAACAGTTCTGACATGACAACAGCAATATAAACAACAAATCAGAACTGTTTAACCATTATGCTGTTCAACCAATATTGTTGCGCCTTGCCAGTTAGCTATTTCAACACTGTATGTAAACGTCATGTAAACCAGAGTTTATGAAGACAACAAAGAGGAAGAAACAACACAACAGGACCAGAGAAGGAGCAAGGTAGGCGAATGGGTGATGGAGAGTGAGAGAGAGAGAGAAAGAGAGAGAGAGAAAGAGAAATCCATTAAATTCTTTTGAAATATTAAGTAAATATATCTATCTGTTTTCAAATACTTTCCCATTCCTTTGGTGAAAGACCTACTGTACTGAAAGATTTAGTTCATTCTGGACTTCCACACATGTGGACTATGAGAGAGACTCCCGATGGCTCTTTAGTTTAGTCTACCTCACTGATCTTCTCATTTCTCCTGCAGTAGCACCATCTCTGCCCACCACTTCTCCCTCTGTGTACAGCTTCCCCCCAGCTATTTTTCTAAAACTGTCCTCACCTGCAAAATGGAGTTTTTGTTACGGCACACATATCTATATCACATTTAAAATTCCCGAGTTTTAGCTGTTGATAAATGAAAAATGCTGTAACCCCCTATAACATAATATCCTCAGAAGATATAGAGTTGAGTTGCTGGCTGAACCTGCAGAAAACACTGCAGTCATTTGTTTTCTACCTGGCTGCAGAGAGACTTGTACAGACACACATGCTCACATGTTTGGTGATGCCTAACTGTGAAATGCTATGGATACTTTGAAGCAGCCTTTGGAACGCCGCTGTGACAGAGAAGGGAACATGAAACTACAGTTAATAATGTAATTAGCTCTATAGCCAGTGGCTATGTTTGTACCCTGTGAAGCAAAACAAAAGAATCATCAACATGATCCTAGCAGTAATGACGGTGCTTTTACTCTGTGCACATGTGTGTTTGTGTGTGTGGAGCATAGCTACATATTTGTGTGCAAATGTTTGTGTGTGAGACAGAATGCAAATATTCTCCCCAAAGACTAAATGATGCATTGCCTGAACATTTCAGCTATAGCTGTTGACTATACACATGAAGCCTCCATATTTGGCCTTAGAGCGTTTCAAGTTGAGAGATTTTATTCCATGGGTATTTATGTTAATTAATTCAACCATTACCCTGTGTTAACTGATAAAGTATAGGCCTAATGATATAATAAACATGGTTAGGAGAAAGATTTAAGCCATGTTGAGATCAACTTAGGCCTTTGTGAAGAACAGCTCCCTCATTCATTTGAATGAGGCCAGTCCAGCAACGGGGACACCAGCGCAGACAGATCTGGCAAAAAAGGTAAAAAGAGCTCAACTTTAGATGAACCACAGTGTGACATGGCAGTGTAATCTGGCAAGCGGTGCGCTGGTCAATCCAATACAAGCAAGCGCACACTGGTAGATGACTTTGTAACATGAAAGCTGTTTATATTTATAATTTCAGCTGTTTACCTCCCAAATGTTGCGAGAGAAAGATAAAATGAGTGCCACTGTGATAACTTTCCAGGGTTGCAGTGTTTTTGCGTCTGATAAGCCTTCACACTCATGGATATGTTACTCAAACTGGACTTTCTGAATCATATTTTGTCTCATCTGTACTTGAAGCAACGCATGTAGATGAACTGTTGATACTCATGTGGACATCATATCAGCAACATTACCCCTTTCACTAGTTTCAATGTGTGTAGAATACAAAAAATACATACATACATACAAAAAAAAGATAACTTTTCTTTAACTTAACACCTCCTGTATCCGTTTCAGACAGAAAAGCTCTCTAGCATTTCTGTGCACAGAATCCCTTCATTTGTTAAAAAGTCTTGTATTTTGCGTAAAGCTGCCGCAGCCCAGCCTTTCCACATTGAGTTAGCCTCTGATAATGGTTATCAATAAATTAATGTTGAATTTAATTTATACTTAGTTTAGACAGGAAAAGTTTAAGGGCGTGTGCACATTTGTAAAAAAAAAAAAAAAAGAAAAAGAAAAAAAATGACGATGTGAAATATTCTACAAATAGAGACTTTGAAACTGTAGTGAAAGGTGTAATTCTGCTGGTATGATGTCGATATGACTATCAAAAGATCTTTTTCACTGTGTATTTTTGCTGAGAACTGTGTGTGTCATGCGGGTTGTGTGGCTGCTCTGACCTGTAAACATAGGTGCTGAAAAAACACCATGCGGTTTTGTGACGCATAGCTCAGGTAGGCAGTGTGGTCCGGCTATTACAGTCCACAGCCATTCAAGAAGTTCTGTGAGGCTGTACTTACCGTTAAATACCACAGCGTTGCTTGGGGCTAAATGCTATGCTGTCAGCATGCTGGCAAGATCTCAATGACAATGTTAACGTACATTACTACAATTTAGCACGTATAATGTTTACCTTCTTGGTTTAGCTAATGTTAGCCATGTGACCATTAGCCAATTAGCACTTAGCACAAAATAGCACAAAATACAGCTGAGGCCAATTGGAATGTCATTATATTTTGCAGGTATTTAATCATAAACCAAATTACTGGACAAAATAATAAATGTGATCTCTCATCCTAAGGAGGACATGCATTTGATACCAAAGTTTATGAAAATCTGTCCATTAGTTGTGGTGTCTGGAAAAGATTCTTGAATACAACCTCTGTCTGTTATTGAGGCAGAAAGCTGATCAAAGGCATGTCTTACAATCTAGTGTGGTTTTATTTTTGTATTTGCTGCACGTGTGTTTTTGTCTTCTTTTTCCCAGTTGATAGTTTGGGATGCTGGCCAAGTTAAGTAATGACTTCACACTGCACTGCACTTCTGCAGAGCACTAGCGTGATTCTCAGAAATGTGCTGGCACAAAAGACCAATTAATATGCATGTTGTTACTCAGATATTTATCGCCTCAGTAACACTGCCAGTTTATTACTATGGTTGTTTGTTTTTTCTTATATGCGTCTGAGACCTCTGCTTGGCCCTCGTATACAGCAGCTGGTTGTCAGGGGTGACCATAAGAGTGAGTGAGACAGAACAAGAGATTTTTCTGAGTGGCTCTTTTTGTTCATGGTGAGTGCTGTCCTGCAAAATTGTATCGATCCATCTATCTAATGCCTGCTTTTTTCTGTCTATTCTTCAGAAATTCAAAAGGTTTCCATGGGAACTAGACAGAATTGTTGATAGGATTTAGCATTTGGTCATCAGAGTTGGCAAAATGAATCCTTTCTGTAGCCACCAGATTTCAGCAACATAGTGCCCATCAAGAAAAATGTTTGACATGTCATGTAGAGTGTTTGAGGATTCCTGTGAAAAAAAAATAACTTCAGGTCAAACTCACTCCTACTCAAATGTACACATTTAAAAAATATTCTGGTTGACAAATTTTAATGGTCTCATTGTTTATTTCTTTTTAATGTAATATTGGCCACTAGTCAAATCACTATCATTAGTTCATCACTGGTTTTAGAACAAAATATTTTAAATACATATTCAAATGTTCTTTTCAGTAACAAATACCCTGAAGATACCAAAACAACAAGGAATTTGATAAAAACTATATTTATGATGAAAATATTGTCTGTGTAGCCACTGCCCATAGCTGCATGCCACTGGATGCCATCAAAAACACATGAAGTATACCATTGTTTTGACTGACACATTCCTTCATAACAGCCAGTGTAGTTTATCCATGACTGCATTTTGTTACGTCTGGAGCACAGCTCTCTACTGGGCAGTCATCAATTAGCATGTGCAGAGAAGTAATGTATTTCCATTTTACACTGCTGAAAGGAATGAACTACACAGTGAATGCTCATTGTAATTACAGTAAACATGTGTCACCCAAATGTATCAATGGAGTTCAATGCTAAAGAGGCAATAGCTACATCAGACTGCAGTTGCACAGATAGTGCTCGTTTGCAGGAATTCTTTTGTGGGTGTTGTCTTTTTATGTTGCCATTTGTTGATAATACTAAAAATATCAAATATTTTAAAAAGCCTCATACTTTAACTTTTCTACAGTTTATATCCTGCAGAGCTTTAAAAGCTGGACAGAAATAATTCATCCCGACAAGACTGAAGATGGAGATCAGTGCTTAGATTCAAAATCAACTCCGGAAGGGGAAAACAGTTGGTGAGTGTGTGCATTCATGTGTATCTCCGAGACTGTTCACGTGAGTAGTAAATAAGAGTCGGCAAAGCGCGTGCATGTGAACGTGCACGCGCATGATGCGCGTAACAGTCGTGCACGCGA
>JAPMOB010073862.1:0-15165 GCA_029875015.1 Lepomis gibbosus | reverse complement strand
CACACACACACACACACACACACACACACACTCTTTCTCTCTCTCTCTCTCTCTCTCTCTCTGATAGAACTGATGCAGAACATTACAATGAGGTCAAACAGTCAGCCATCTTATCAGGCTGGACGTAAATGGCATATACTATACTATACTATACTATACAATTATATACTATACTATACTATATGCTTCAAAAATGGAAGAAATGTGACAAATTCACATAGGTTATGTAGATTAAATGACTGCAATGAACAATGAGCCAGTTTTCAATCGAGCTGTACTTTATATTAGCAGTGCAGGCAAACTTCTCCTTTGAGAGATGGAAATCATGCCCTTTTATGCTTGCATTTTCCTTAATTATTCACTATTGACACTTAACATACTGTATCACTGTTGCATAACTGATGGTGAGATAGAAATATTTGATATTTGACAGTCATAAAGCTTTTCTTTATTTATGTTGTTAGAGTGAATCGTGAATTTGGGTGTTTTAGTTTGCATGCTGTGTTTTAGCTTTCATCGGAAGGATGTCAGCACGTCATAGCTTTTCCTGAGTTTTTTCGTCTAAAAGCTTCTTTCCTCAAGGGAATCTCTGTCCAAGCCATTACCAGTTTTGGCGAGAACACAGTTATACAAGCACATGGACAGTCAGATTTTGTGTGCACTTTCAGGTGCAAAAATCATGCTGACTGTTAGAAAAAAATGATTAGAAATCAAGACACTCATTCAAGACGGTCCACTAGGTTGCTTTATTTTATGGCAGCAGTAAAGATAGTTCATGACTGACAGTTGGAACCGTAAGACTTTTAGAAGGTTGATTTTATAGCAGTTGCATGAAGACCAAAAACCTTTTTATATGTTTACAGAAGCAAAAATTCAGAAACGAACCGTGTGCTGATTGTAGCAGGGAAGACTCTGACACAGGAACCTGCCTTGCAACTAGCTGGGCGTGCTAAAGCACAACAGAAAAGTGCATGCCTTGCACTCCGACTGCCCCGTTGATACGGCAGATGGACAGGATTTTAGGGAGTGGAGGCGGGCCTCTTTGGCAGTGAGGGACAGAGATGACAGCTCTTCGTGCATGGAGGACTACCAAAGACCTTGGCTCTGAGCACCTACAGTGTCCTCCTGACAGAGCCTTGATGCCATCACAGACCATTAGGGATGACAGCATGTCATCATGTCACACTAGAGCTCATGGTCAAGCAATGAATAAGTAAGAAGAGTAAATAAAGATGGCACACTTTGAAATAAAATGGATTTTGCTAATGCCAGTCTGAAGATTTCTTCCCTCCATCACTTTTCCATTTAAGCTCGACTGAGCTTATATGAAAGTTCAGATGATTTATTTCCAATATTTCCCCTGCTGTCCAATTGCTGTATTGGCCCATGGACTTCACTTTGAACACAGACTATCTAGAAAGCCTCCTCCACAGCCAGCGATGGGGCTGTTTTTCAAGATGCCGTGATTTGATTAAACCCAGATGTATGCAAGTGAAGATGAGTGACTGATAAAGTCGTATGATGCAACAATTCACTCGCTGAATTAAGGGCAAAGAAAGGCTTAAAAGACTGCTGTTCTCACAACTAGGCTTAAATTGCACAAAAAATGTAAAGACTTAATGAGGCTGCTTACTGTAAATAATTTACTTTTAGGGCGCTATCTTGTGCCAAATACTGTTTGAAGAAAGTTTCATATGGTCAGACTGTAAAGAAGCCTCATCATATATCTTTAACTTTTGTGCTGTTAACATGTGATGCGGCCTAGTTTTTGAATATATTGGGATTTTATTAAAGTGAAATTGTTAAAAATTTCACCTACAGGATTCCACATGTAAAAAAAATCCCATGAGATTTTGACTACTTTAGTAAATAATAACTGAAATAATGTTCAATCATTATCACAAACTTTTTTGTCCATTTAGCCCACCAATATTAGTGGTGTACTATAATCACTTGCATGCTTAGTTTATAGAATATAACTTTCTCAAAATAAGACACATTATCATACTCTAGTGCTTCTTACATAAGTCAGTCCACTGGGGTATTACTTAAATTAATAACATACTATTTAAAGTTGAGGAAATTGCCACCAGATAAGGCTGAAATTCGTAATACTTCCCATCAGGGACATGGCTTTACTTTCAGCTCTTATATCTCTGCACAAGTAATGAAGTAACAGGGAATGAAAAAGCACTAGGGACTTTTGAACTTGGTTTTAATGGAATGTCTGCACAGTGACCAAAATGATAAGTTGTTTCCTGTATCCTGTTTATATATAAATATGGGCTATGATAATAAAAATGACCCAATACATAGTTGCACATTACCAGCATTCATCAGACTCACTATAAGTACGTTTCAAGGTTACACACTGAAGTGCAGGGCTGAGAATTTTCCTAACTGTAGTCAGAAAGTAATTGAATATCACAGCACGAGGTTCCAGAGTGATCTAGGTGGTGGAGGGAGGGGAACTCATTTGGCTGTATCTGTAATAAATGGAATTTATTGGAAATTTCATGTTTATGGACACTGGATAAAATACTGTTTTCCATTTCAACAAGGTCTACAGGTTATTTTCCATTGCAACAGGTTCATGGGTGTGGTAGGTCGTTTATATAAGGACAGATATACAAGCAAAGAACATTCACTAAAATTGCTCCTGATATAATTTGTATTGCATTTACAGCCTGAGCTAATTTGCAGTGTTTATTGCCAAATAAAGTTTGGAGTTTTATTAAAATAAAATACATGTGCGGTGCCTTACAAATCGCATATTCTATTGTACAAGACACAGACATAAATATAAAATATGCATTAAAATAAATGTGCCATAAAAGGACATAAAATCCTAAGGGATGACACCTGATCATCCACGACTGCATGTCTGATCTGATTCTGAAACATGGACTTAAAGTAATCCTGGTTTTGATCCATTGCAAGTTATGCGGAGAAGGAGTTCCACACATTGAGCCCCTGAAGGTAGAAAGCAGTCTGTCCAAAGGAGGTTTTATGAAAGGACATTTTACAATTCCCCATAGATCAGATCAGAATAAGTGAGCCAGAAATATTGAACCGTGCTGCTGAGCATTTGGGAAAACCTGTTGCAAACTTATCATAACAACAAAACTATGCATTATAAACATATATTTGGCATTTCTGATCAGCAATTTCTTGTTAGTTATTGGCCAAATATACAGCCAAACCGATATATCTTTAGAAAGATAATATTATCTTCCCTTCAACATAGTCAGTCAAGTATACCTATAATGGAATAGACCTCATCACTTAATTTACTATTTGCAATGATGGACAATCATATTGACCAAGGAAGAAATACAGCAAAATATTTTGCCCTTTATTTTTAAAACTTCCAAACCTTTTCCCTGCCTCACTGAGATGATTCCATCAACAAGCAAGAGCGTTACCTTTGCTGTCTGCAAAGTGTAATCGGGTAATGTTCATTTATCAAGTTAAGGGATGATATCTCAATGTACTCCTTTAGTAAAATTGCCTGATTCCCTGGCACTAATGCACAGACATTACATTTGTCATTTAGTGAAATGAAGCTTACTATGGATGCAGTTGCTATAAGCTTTGAAATATGATCTTATCCTTTAGGTATTTGGCAATATTGTATTTCTACCCAGCAGACTAACAATAGTTTACTGTAGAGGTGACACTGCCATCTACATCTTCTGAAACAGATTATTGTCAGCACTGAGTCAGTGATGTTTGGAACTTGGTCACAGCTCAAACATGTTCCTTCACTACCACCCATTATTTCTGCACATACCAGGAAGAGTTAAGAGAACCCTACGGACACAGCAAGGTGAGCGTCATGCTGCAGCTCCTCTAAAAGGGCAGTGATTCATGAGGCTGGCTCCCCTGTCCCTGGGGCTGGGAGGAATGGCTGGCATTATCTTCTGCAAATGGGTTTGAAAATGCTGTTGGCCAGGTTGACCAGGGCAGTGATTTATAGCTCAAGATGCGCTTAACGCTTAGGTTCTTTTCGAGCATAGGTATGAGCCCCCACCACCGCTGCATGCACTCACGCGCACATAAAGTCACATGTACACTCACACCTCCCCACTTCAGAGCTAACAATCTGTGCATCTTGAGTAGAGGTTTACTCTGGCCATGTATTTAGAAGAGAAAAGGAAAGAGAACAAAATTTATGACACCAGAGTTGTGAACTGAAAGAAGTAGCCTATTGTTTTTAATACGTCAAGCACGGGAATAAGCAGTTCTTCCACCTTTATCTTTCTTTGTCAAGCCCTATATAAAGATATGAACCTTATCCTTGACTTGAAGTAGGAACCACTGTCAGAGAAATAGAAATTGCCTCCTGAAAATTGTTCCTTTTAATCTTGAATCTGAAGAGAAAACTCCTCTCTCTGAAATAGTGTGAAATAGTGTGGTTAAGCCCTTCTGGATAGCTGAGTCTTAAGAAAAGCTGCTGATTGCTTTATGTGTCTTCCACCCTAATAAGCTTTATATCCATGTCTGATAGTGATGTGTCAGTCACGAACGAATTGGCTCCATGAGCCGACTCCTTTGAAGCTGGCCTCTTTATAGCCGCCACTCCACAAAGTGGTCAAGTTCAATTCAGTTCTTTACATATTAGAACGGTTATTTTCACATTTCCATTGTAAAGCTGTGTATGGTACCAAAACAACCAGTCCATTCTGTCTCATTTTTTTCCTCAACCCCTCTGTACCGCACTGACCGGGAACTTGCAGTCCATTGATTGGTTCTTGTGCAACAAATTGCACAAACCCACATTTTTATCCAGCAGTATTTTTCCTTGCGGCTGGCAGCCTTTTTGCAAACAAATCTTGTCTCCATTGTCTTCTTGTGTTCTTTGTTTACTGTGACACATTATGTATGATGTCACGCTACTTACTCAGTTGATGCTGCTATTACCATCTAGTAACAGCTGTGATGATCTGTTTTGCGTTACGCAAACAGATCTAGGTTTTCAAGGGTACTCTACCCTAAGTGTTAGGTGGAAACGCTGCTTAAGTGAACAATATTTCTTTCTTTTTTGTGAATTAATGCAAGACGAAATAATGGAGGATCCTTTCACATATTTGTTTAATACAATGTCTCACGTTAGCAATAGCATCCTGAGTCAAGAATGGAGAGACTTTTGGATATATGGATATGAAATATATAAATGTACCTTTATAGAGTGGTGTAATGTAATATGTAGTTTTCAGCAGCCATTAGCGGTACAGTTTTAAGATTGCAACCAGACATGTGCTTGCTTGAACTCATGAGCGAACATAATCCGAAACACAACCGCTTTCATTCAGAGATTCCACAATATACTCTGCAACTCTGGCATGCCGGCTATGGCTTTTCACACAGACATGTTCAGGCTCTTTACTTCAACATTTACGTCTCATACCGGATAACGCTAGCAACTGCTCTTCTAAGTGAGGTTTGAGCCTATTGACAATAAGGCAGTAAAAATCTGATTTATTAATAAGTGATTTCATTGAAAAATGACATATAGCCCCTTTATCCAGACTATTTCACTAGTAGTGTGTTATTTTGGTTATACAACTAGCTCATCTTGACATATCCCACTTTTTAATCATCTGTATGAGTGAATATTTCAGTGTATATATTGTACTGCAGATGGAGAATCTTGCATATTTAATTCTTGCGTCAGTTAAGTTACTTAGGCAGTGACCACCAGAAGGAGCCAATTGTCCATCACTCTGAACTGTGGAGCCTCCCAGTTGTTCTGAATTTCTACTTTCAACCAGGTAATACTGCCTACAATATTCGAGATAATTAATTTACAGAGTAAACTGCGAATGTTTGAGAAAGCTTGAGTCACTTGAAATGGTGCAGATTTATTTAAAGCTTTCAGTTGTCACAAAGCAATTAACGTGGCAAACAACTTCACTGAGCCCCTCAGAAGGGCTAAGAATTTTCTACTCCTTTTTAAGTCAGGCACACTCTGATTCCCACGCCGGATACTCTGTATAGCACGGAGATGGTATTATGCTTCACACGCAAGCAGGCATCAGTCTCATTATTAAGTCAACAAGGATTACAAACTGACGGAGTGTAAGTAGTATTCATGATGGAATAACTAGTATGTTTTCACATCAAGCATGTTCTTCCCTGTGATTGTGTTTGGCCTCTTCTCATCAGAATAGCAGGGACTGCCAGAACCAGGGGGCAGGAAAGTCCGACTGCAAGCAAATGTTGCACAAACCGGATTTGACTTAACTTCGTGAAGCGGTTAAAATACAAACTGACAGAGAATGTTTTAGCCAACATCACCTGCTTCTAGTGTTGCAGTCGGCCCCATTAGAAAATCCCCAGTCCTGTCTCACCATTGTTACGTAAGATGAGAGAGGGAGTTCACGTCTCTTCTCTCCGAGGACCCACTGGAACTCTCTAGAGGATCTGCAGCAATTGCTTTGGGTTTTAATGAGTGACATCTAAAGTCTGTATGTCTCAGAGGTCTCCACATGCTGTCTCTCCACTCTGTCATCCATCTTCCAAACGTCCTGTGCCCCCCACCCCCCATCACAAAATCACCTTTTCCCAGCTGGATGTTAATGTTTCTAAATGGTGTACTTACAAGTGGATTATTTAAAAGGCTACGTGTCAGACAGATCTTTATCTGGCGGCTTGGCAGCTTGACTTGGACTCACTCGGCTCCTGTCTCTGCATGTTGATGAGCTTGTTTTCCCCCTCTTTCCTTGCTTTGTGTAGTCTTCTGTGCTAATTTACCTCATGTGATTTAGGCCACGTTAGAGGACTCCCAGGCAATGGTTAATCCATTTTGTATTGAATGAAGGCAAGTGGAACATAAAAAAGACTAAAAATATGTTACAAAATATCACAAAGACTATTATGGATTTTCCATTCTTTATCAACAGTGTGATCAAAAAACGTCTCTAAGAGGAGTACAACTTTTGCACATTCCAGTTGGACATGTTATTGTCCTTGCGGATGATGCTTTGGAGATGAGTCAAAGTAAGGTAATATTTGGCAAAATAAAGTGCATTTATTCAGTGATTTTTATATACTAACATTTAGCTGGAATATAACATCAAGGTTACATAGCATCAAATCCTGGCGCTACATTGTGGTATGTTTTCAGTGGATACTTCTCAAAGAAGTGGAAAAGTGCATTGATAGTGGTGTTCATGATTGGAGTGACAGCGGGAAAAGTTGACTTGGCCATCTATACAAAGCTTACAAAATGGAGTTGATTTAAGAAAAGCACAATGCCATATTTCAGCAGCCTTTACAACTCTTGTCTTGCATTTCTTTCTTGTTGTTTCACATTGTTGTCGTGTTTTATATTCAGCTATTTGTTCTAACATCTGATAAGGAACTAGAGTCCACTCAGTAAAGTGTAGATCTCTGCAGGTGAGTCTGGGGTAATGATGCGTGGATCATCTCTGATGTAATCCGAATCCACATGTACGCATAAATCATACACCAGCCACCCACCCATACAAATTATTTTCTCTGATTTAGGGACACGCACTCCTGCATGGACATTTCACTCAAACTCTCCTGGTCCCTGTAGGCTAATAATTAATAGGACATTTCCTTATAAATCATGTGGAGCAGTGTGAGTTTTCCAGGTAATTTCTTAATTATTGATGTAGGAGTGTTGTCTTTAACGATTTACTTTTATGATTAGAGAGGCTGCTGTCAGTTATTTTATGCCCGTATTGTCACAGCAAATATTGTGGGACATTAGAGCAGCAAAACAGTAATTAACACCAGAGCAACAGAAAGCATCCTGCTTGTGGATGTGCACACCCCAGGAACGGAGGGTTCTGCTCAGAAGATCATTGGTACCCATCTCCCGAGCATCAGTGATATCGGTAATGTGAGGTGCCTACACAGAGCCCAAAGGATACTAAAGGGCAATACCTACGCCAGCCATAGACTGTTCACCCTGCTGCCCTCTGGGAAGAGATATAGAAGTTTCTGCAGAGCAGCTTTTCACCTGAAGCTATCAGACTTTTAAACTCAAATTCAACACTTCTCCACTGTTCCATTACAACCTGTTGTAATGCGACAAATAAATCTACCTACCTTGTATTAATAATAATGCTAATTAGTATGACCTGGCCTGACCGATTCGCAGATTATCCGCGGTGCCCAGGGATCTGTGCATAACTGTGATCTGTGCATCACTGGCCTGTGGGGACATGTGGGTGATGAACAGGGAGTACAGGGAAGGTTGTATGTCCAGCGTCTATGCATGAGAGTAGTGGAATGAAGGAGAGACAATACGCAGGTTACATTATAAAGGTGCAACCAGAGTACACAGGATATATGGAGAAAAATCTCAGACAGTTCCTGAAAAAACAGCCCTGTAAAGGTATGTTATCCCCACTGTAGAGAAACTGAAGAATTTGATCACTTGCAAGGGGTTGTATGCAGGCTACGGCGTGGAAATGTCTCGATTCTAAGATGCATCATGATGCGGATTTGAAAGATGACAGTGCAGTGACAGAACATGATCATGAGTTTGCAGCCTCCACAAAACTATAGCCTAAAGTAGATTTTCTTACCTTGGCTGAATTAATTTTTGATAGCACTTTATGAATAAATAGAGTTCCGATTTATCTGACTGCTTGTAATAACTGATCAGAAATTAGCAGTAATATAGAAAATTGAGGATGCTATACATTGAGATGCATCGAGAATCATTTTCAGGTGAATTATAATTTAATTGTGAGGTCAATGAACATTCATACCTCTAGCGCACACACACACACACACAAACACACTCACACACATAACCAAAGGCATGATCCTGGAGGGGATAATAAGCAAGGCAGGAATTATACCACAGCCAAACGGCCATTGCTGTGGTTGTCTCACAGTTTGGCTGTAATGCACCTTCTACCCACACTTCCAGTTTGGCATGTCCTGTTTTGAAGTCACAGTTGTCCACTTAACAGAAAGTTGCAAATTTTCAAGTTTACATCTACTAGGTAGCATGAGATTTCTCCCACTCACGTAGATATATGTGTAACATTAACAGTAAACAAACTGGAAAACAAACAGCTAACCTGTTAGCTAGCATTAGCTAAAACTTAATATTATGTTAAATGCACAAACCACTACAAAGTATTAAATCTTGAGTGTTTTAAAATTTACCTGGATATTGGTGCATGGGGTTAGATAACTTATGTACATCAAGTTTATAACAGGGTGTAACTTTTCAGCACAATGCCATGAGCATGTATCTTATTTCTTCCTTGATAATGCGTTACACTGAAAAAGAAACCCCTGTTGAAATCATAGAATTAAAGAAAAGAAACCTCGTTGTCAAAAAATAAACAAAAAACTTTTCTTAAAGTCTTTGTAACGATTCCTTTATCCCAACGGTCTCAAATTCCACAGCTAACCAATGGAGGCTGGAAGCGAATTGAATCATTTTTGTGACTGCTTCTGTGATCTCAGATTCAAATGCCAATAGTTGCATGTGTGTTGAAACTTGTACATAACAACAATTAACAAATAACAATTAATATAATGAATTGTTAACATTTAAAAGAAAAATCAATCAGACCGCGTTGTGTGGAAAAGTCAAATATTCAGTGTACAGTTTAACTGACTGCTAATTGTTGATTGTAGGGCTGCAGCTAACGATGATTTTAGCACTTGAAGGTTCTATAGATTATTTCATCGATTCATCAACTGCTTTATCGACACAACAATCACCTGATGCAAAGAATTTGTGTCAATGCATTTTAGTAATCAAATTAATCAAATTAATTGAATTGATTTAATCAATGAATCGTTTCTGCCCTAGTTTATTGTATACTGTTTTGTCCTTTTACAATATACTTATCTCTTATTATTATTGCACCTTTGGTTTTGGCCTTTGTGCTTTACATTTTGGCTGCAGTGCCCTAAAAAATTTGTATTCATCAAGGGCCAAAGTGACCTTGCCCTAAAAATTACTTGTTCCCAGACCTGTAATAAGGCTAAGGCAAGTACAACTGTTAAATAACAAGACTCATTACTAATATGCAGCAACATGGCCAAATAAGATTTTTTCTCACTTTTGCTTGCTACATGTCTTATCTATTTTTTTGTACCTGCTCAAAGCTGAGGCACTTTGATCTGATCTGAAAGTAATGTGCAGGCATACTTTATCTGCCAAAGGAAGCATCACGACCAAACAAACAAACATCAAAGTAAAGTCCAGCTAATTGGAAAATAAGCAAGATTAATTTAATTGAAAAATTAATTGAGTTCTAATTGAATCTTTGTGAGGTAAACCTTTGGATGATATCTGAAAGAAAGTCTGGGACACGGTAAGACACTATACAGTCATACTAAAGGTTTAAAGGGTAACTGTTGTGTTAATTATGTGCTAATGCTGAATAGAATACAAAACAGCCTACCACTTAGGCTTATGTTTCTCTACAGTCCTAGGTCACTTACTTGCTGCTGTTTTCATCCTGCAAAACTGGAAAAGTTATTTAGAAGCCCACAGAGTTAATGTAGTAGTACAGCTTACTGTAGTTCAAAGTGGTTCATGAGTGTTCATTGATGTTGAGCTAAATCCCAATTTATAGAATTTCCTTTATAATAGACCTCCACAGTGCACATATAACTTAAAATGGACTTAATTTAAGGTCAGCAAAGCCTTTTAAATATCTTTAACAACTGAATAGTTCTGCTTTAGCACACTATAGTCATCATTACTGCTTTCCTTTGATTGTTTCGTATTATATTTTGAATATATGGTTTTATATAAAGCTCAGTAAGCAAGACAGGATTTAGGCGACCTATATTAAAACATTTAAAGCTCAGGTAGGCATCATTGGTGGACTACCAAGAGACAGTTAAATTTTGAAAGTACCCAACTGAAAAAAACCCACCCCCTCCCTTCAGGCCTCCTTCCAAAGCCACTTCCCCAAAACACATTTTCATGCGCAATGATGACAGATTAATGCCTTATACAATTATACGATATAACAACTATGTTAAATCACGTTTTCCTTTAACTTCTCTTGTGACAAAGGCTTAAACCAAAGCAGATACAAACTCAAATGGGGAAATAATAATAATAATAATGTTCACATCTCTGAAGTGTCTACTCAAATAGATATACATCATGGTAAATCAGCTAATACTATACAGTATTAAAGCCAGTGGTGTAAATTAGCTGGAAAGCACTAGCACTTTTTACGTCCATTTAAAGACATCAATTAACACTGTAATGAATATGGTTTACATTGTGTGGCGAACTTCAAAAAATAACTTCCGGGCTCGTAAGGCTATACCTCCTTAATATATATTGTTGTACATTAACACGAACAGTAACAAATGTTCAGCCAACTACTATGCGCTGCCATTATACAGCAACAATAAACGAGCGGCAGTATGTCGGGTGAATTTACCACACAAACACACACAATGCAAACATTCTTATGAAGTAAACTAACAGCAGATGTCGGGTTTACTTACTGCTTGTCTGTAGCACACACAGTCTTATGGAACACACAGCAAACACTATTTCAATATATGTCTTAGTCTTCCCCGCCGGCACTCCCTTCGCTGTCTCCCTCTGAATATTAGCTCTTTATTTCTGCATAGCGGAGCGCTGGGCTGTTCCGATTGGTTGCAGTCAAGCCAACCTGTCGGCAGTGGTAGTCCTTCACTACAGAGTGCACAGGCAGAGTGTGCGCGGGAATTGAATAAATTGCCTACTACAGCTTTAAGTTAATTTAGCAAAAAGTCAAAGAGCAAAGCAGAGCTTAGCTTGCTAATTAATACTAATAATCATCAGTAATTGTGACCGTGAGATTCTTGCTTTCATCGTTGTGCACTGAGTAGTGGTTACAGTATTTTAATGGAGCAAAATTGCACATTCTTGTCAGCTAATGCACCAGAAGCAAACAAAGGATTGGAAATGGATAGTGTTTTATAAACTTGATATCGACCCATCAAAAAATGCCTAGAGTGGCCCTGATCCATCTAATTCATCTAACCACACAGGAAATTCTGACCACATCAGAATTTGGCTGGAGTGGTCTGGACCTAATGGCTTTAACAACTATCCCCTTGTGATTAGATCACACAAGCAGAATCGAGGAACAAGGTCACAGGTGTGGGGACTTTCCATAGCTTGGGGTTAAATGAATTAAGGTCCCTGGTTTTGGTTGAGAATCAACAATCTGGAGTCCTCCAAAATGCCGACAAACAAAAAATGATTTATAAGATAAGCAAAAATAAGTTGTGGTCGTCTGCATATTCATAGCTGACTTGTCCCATTATTCAGAGGCTCATTTACATTTTAAGCAGCATATCATGGTCAAGGACTGTGTGTACTTCCTCCCATAAGCCTCTGGAGCATTCCAATGAGTTGAGTCTTTGAGGGAAGAGATGAGCCTATTGATTAGAGACAGCGTGACCTGTGGTGATAGCAGATGAGGAGTCACTCAGTTCTAAAGCTTCAAAGGGTACCAACATGACCTTGTTCAAACTAAATGAAGACAACAAAAACGTTAGCTTTTGTTTTGTAATCATCATTGAATATGCATTTATAACTTAATTGAGTTTGTCAGATCAATTGATTTATTTTATAGTGAGTTTAGGATAGGCAGGCCTTTCAACTTCCGATTTGCCATGATGTCTTGCCAATTATCTCACTCCCTCAGGCTTTCATCTGCAGGATTTTTTTTGTCACAGATGTTAAGTGCAAGTAAATGTTTTTCAATAATATGTTAGTCCATCTGGGTTGAAAAATATGACATGTGTTGCTTTGGATGTGTGACAACCTAAATATCAACAACAAGCGTGACTGTCATGAATTGTGAAATGTCATAATGGTTGGTTGCGAGATGAGATCACACCATTCCTAGTGTTTAGTGAAATGTGTGTAGATTGCTTTAACATATAGTGACTTGCTAATCTGCTTATGTTCAAAAAGTCCTGTTTTCAGGGCTACAGATGAACTGATATGTTAGAGATGTGCTGGACCATCCACATGCTTTGACATGAAGGCACAGGACTGATAAATTATCCACAGATAAATTGGAAAATGTAATTACCAGCTTATTATTTTTCCAATAATGGAATTTCAGCAGGTAATTGCAGCTAAAATTAGATGATATTGGACTATTCAGTTGGATATTGTGTTTTTCTACATATGTTGAGCAATTTCCGTGACTGGAGAAACATTTTATTGTATTTTTCATTGGGATGTGCGGAAGTGAATATGGTATTAGTGTGAGTGCATCCGTCTTTAGTGCTGCTAAGCACCCTAGGCTACAGGATGATGAATTCATTGTTGCTTCTTCTTCACTGTTGCATCTTTTATAACAGTGTTCAGAGAACACACTAGTGTTTTTGCATGTTTTTGCGCATTCTGAAATGTGCCCATGCTGTGCGATGTAGCAGCTGGATTTAGTTTCATTTTGTGTGGGGGCCGACACTTGGTATGGTATGTGGGTTGTTTATTTACTTTTGGGAAACTCCAACTACTATGCTATTGGGTAGCCTACTGCATGTTTTTGCGTCCTAGGCGCTGTATCTCTGTTAAAAGCACTTCAAGGAAAAATGATGAACATGAAGTGGACAGTCAAGAAAATACATGTTACATAAATACATGACAACTGCAGCTGTCAGACTGAACTAAATATGTTATGGCTGTGGAACTGTCCATATTGCCTCATTGCACATTAAGTGTGATTTGTTAAGTGTGATCAGCTACAGCATATCGCTGCAATGCTAGTTTTGGTTTTAAAAGCCTCACCACATAGCCTAGCTCACAGTTATAATGCATTTTCTGCTTTTCAGCACTACACATAATCATGCATGTGTATTCCTACTGTCACGGAGTGCAGCTATAACAATATGCTGGTAACCAAATGACAACATACAATACAATGGTTACATCACAATTCAGAAGTCATAATACTTAAGAGTAATTTTGTCTAATGTAGGCTGCAATTCAACTCAATATATCCAAACAAGAACTGAATACAAATCCTGTAAAGCCTGTTGAGTGCCAGACAAATTGCCCTTATCCAAATCAGAGACGAAAAGCTGTGAAATTAAACAGTTCCTTTTCTGCGTGATACATTTGAAGGTTATCTCCGTCATTAAACGACGGGAGAGACACTTCAGGGTTCATGCAGGATCTTACAGAGCGCTGTGGCAGCCACAGGACTAGAGCTCAGTAGGTGTCTGTCCTGAGGCTCTTCTCCCCTCTGGTGCACAGCTCTAATGTGAGCATGTGCTTCTTCGCATTAGCAAGAGCAACAGTGCAGCTGCCATTTGACCGAGCTGTTTAACAGGCCGACGCAATGTTTGTGTGTGATGCTGACACAGGAAGAGCACTGAGAGCCTCTGTGAAAGACTGGATCATCTCGCATGTGTCAATTAGCAGCCAGGAAGATGAAGACTATATTGCTCTTGTCAGTCTAGAAAGTCAGGAAAATCAAATGGCATTTTTGCCTGAGGATGACTCCAAATAATGCAGTATCTTGGAAGCTGTTTATGTAAGGCTATTTATCTTTATAAAAAGGATTAGACCCACTAGCAGGGTTTGACAATAGCAATTATCCTGTTGCTCGGGGGCAATCGCTCTACAAAAGTTTTCGGTCTTAATATTTGTCCAGAGGAGAGGTCTGTTATCTTTGCCTCTTGGCTGTGCCACAGCCCCACTCACTTGTGTTGCCCTTATTCCAGTGCTGTATAATTAGTATACTGTCTTAAAATCTAATTTGGCTATGAATCAACTGAATTGTACTAGGTTTTTCTCAAAAGTGTGTGAATACATCATGTGCTCATGAATAGCATTTTTGTCTTACAAATTCCATAAGCATCTTTTTTTATTTTGCTTATAAAATTCAGTCCAATTCAGTTTTATGCAGAAAAATATATATTTGTGATTTGTGTTTTTGGATGATGATATAATATTATTTTGTAGCTGAAGTAGATTTATTACCAAATACAAGTTTTTAGTATAACTTTCTTCCTATGTAAGTCAAAAGAGACACTTTGTTTGGTCCCTGCTGCAAATCTACTAAACTAAATATTATGACATTAAGGATGGGATGGTAGAGATGTAAACTGAAAAAACTAGGGATGTCTTGGACTACTTCTTTCCACCTACAAATATATATATATATATATATATATATA
>JAPMOB010073845.1:0-13789 GCA_029875015.1 Lepomis gibbosus | reverse complement strand
TCTGAATATTTCTTCAGCAGCAGCAGTTAGTCGCTCGTTCACAAACTCCCTCAAACTCTCAACTGAAGACATCGTTGCTTAAATTACATATTAAATAATTAGCGGCGCTACGACTACAATAACTTCCAGCTTCCAATTCAATTCATGCGGCTAACGCTGGAGGTTGTATTGTTTACTTCCGCCAGTGTCACCCTATTAAGTTCCGACAGCAGAAGTGCGGGAGCTTTTCGTTCCGCTATCAGTTGATGACATTTTATCCATGACTTGTGTTTTTTTGTCAGTAGTTACAGGGTTCAATCACTTCAAAAGACCAAAAGACTGATGTAGAAACAGTTTTGTTGACTAGAAACAATCTGAACATCAGTTCTGTAATGAAATAAATGTTGATATTGAGGCGTTTTTTTTAAAATTTATTTTAATGTAGAGAACAGATACATTATCAGTACCCAAAAAAGTCCATGCCAGCATGCCAGACGTACAAATCAAAGAACATAATTAAATACAGAAAGTTCAGGACATAAGAAATTAAGAGAGTAAAGTGCAGAAATTTATAAAATATATTAATCTCCTAATGTAGTTTGGAGTAAAAAAAAAAAATTTCCATTATTACTTTCAAAACAAATAAGAATGTATTTTTCCTAAAAGTGAAGTGTTTGCACACTTTTCCTACTTATATAATTTTCAACATTCAACCAAAATGTTGTACTCTACATACAATGATGAAACAAAAGACAGATTCTTTTCTTGAATAAATTGTAAATCTCTCCAATGTGTTTGTGCACTGGATATATTCAATGTAAGACTTTAAAGGAAACAGCGTTCATTGTTAAGACAATATTTGTCTGAAATTAGACAAATTTTCTGCCAATTTATTTCTCCATAAAGTGAAACCCAAAAGAATCTTCTTGGAGACAGAGTTCCAACTTAACTTAACGTCTCCAAGGAATATTTAGCGGTTTCCTCATTGAGACCTCCCCTGCTGAACCTATAAGAAGTTGCAGCACACCCCTTGGCCCAAGGGTGTCACTTTGTGTTGAAAAGCAATGGGGACATGGGCTGAGATGTGATGATGCACAAAACTGGGTCCACAAGATATATTCAGTCACAGGGGACCATTTAAAAAACCCAAATTTTCCTGATTATACTTTCATACTTTTACTGGAACATTTTCAGTGCAGGACTTTTACTTGTAACAACAGTATTTCTACAGTGTGGTATTAGTACTTTAACGCCTTTGTAGTAATAGAAAATTACTGCCAAACACTTCAACACTGCTCTGTAATAGCAATGGGTCAGCTGATGGTGACAGACAGATCAGCAATTAGTCTTCCTCCAGTTCTAACTCCTAACTGTGAATTATTTTTTATTTCTTGGGAGAAAATCTTCAACCTTATGGTTGTGTAATTCAGTGTTAGAGTCTCAAATTACAAACAACAGATGTCACAAGAAAGATATGGTAGTCTGGCAACAATTAATAACTGCTGAAGTGCCTTATATATAATTTAATAAAAGTATTAAAATGTATTTGATAAGATTTTTGAGGTTCACCGTATTATTTATGTAAATATTTTATTTATGGAAAATAAAGCCTTGCTGTTGTTTGTATGGTTGAGAAATACTCATTTATTGTGAATAAAGATTTGGGGGAATAAAAGCCACAGACATCTTATTTACAAAGCGCTTACTGGCTCCGCAGATTAGTTAACTCAAGGATAGTAACAGAGTGCAATATGACGTAGCATTGGAGTCTAAACATCAGATATATTTGTTGTTCTAGGTTAAGGCCAGCTAAAGATGACTTAAATGCAAAGCATACAGGACCAATGGGGAAGAGTATAAAGTACTTACACATTTCCTACACTTAAGTCAAAAATCAATCAAAGATGTACATTGGGGATGAGGGGGCCAGTGCCCCAGTAGAGCTTTATGTCTAGCACTGCTCCTGGGGAAGACTGAAACATAGAAGGGGCCAAGAGATGTTATCCTTCAGATTTGGTGTTGGCACTTGATGTTGTATGCTGGCACTGTATCTCCTCGGCCGGGCTCGATAAACCGTGCTATGTTAAGTCTTCATCAGTCTCCGAAACTTCTTCACACCTGAACCTGGCTCAAAATATTTCTTCGACAGGATATATCCCAATTAATCAACTTTATTTCAGACACATAGGTCTATATCAGTAAAATAAAATACAAAGACACAATACAAAACACCTAGCACAGAATATGAACAAGCTCATATCATAACACATTCCACCATAATTAAAACACATACCTTATATCACTTTTTAGCTATATCTAAAATTACCAAATTTTTTGAATTAATCAGCCAACACATAAATCTATGCATTAAATTCCGCTATACAGCATGAAGACCGGGAATATTACTTGTCACAAACATATGACTTGCACTTGTCCATCTTGGGAACTTAAGCAGGATTCTAAATGCATCATTAACTGCCACCTGCAGCTTTTTCATTTTCCCTTTACTGTAACTGCACCACGGGTGGGCTGTATAGAGTGGAGTACAGTAAGTTCTAAAAAGAGCTATTTTAACATCATCAGAACACATATGAAATTTCTGTGCCAGCATATTGGCTTGTGCATACAGTTTGCAACACTGGCACTGCATATCATCATCATCATCATCATCATCATCATCATCATCGTCGTCGTCACATAAATCATCCCTGATTATATGACCCAGATATCTGACTTTATTCACCACATTTAACACTTGGTCTGCCAAATAAAAAGTAGGAAAGCTTTGTTTCTGATCCTCCTTAGTTTTGGCAATCATAATAATACTTTTTTTAGGGTTAAATTTTATGCCATGGACAGGACAACCAGATCGTCAGCGTGCATCAGATGGTTAATAAGACTATTCCCCACAATACAAGCTGTCTTACATTCTTTTAACTTGTCAGAAATGTCATCCATATACAAATTAAATAGAACAGGTGACAATATTCCACCTTGTCTGACCCCATTAGTCACTAGAAAGGGTGCAGAAATGCTCTTTCCCCATTTAACTTGCATAGTTTGATGCATATACCAAAAAAGCAAAATCCAATATGGAGGGACCCCTCGCTCTTGTAGTTTACCAAACAATATACCATGATTAATTCGGTCAAATGCTTTGGACGCATTAGAAAACACATAAATATTGTAGTGTTGTGCCTTTTTTAGGTACTAACACCTCCTTCGATGCATATATACACCAATCTGTACTGTGCCTACTTTTAAAACGAAACTGATTATCAGTGGTCATTATGTATTCTTGAAGCCTATCTGAAAGAATCTGTTCTAATACTTTGGAAAGTATGCTAGCCAGGGCAACTGGTCTGTAATTATATATGCTGAATATTTTACCAGTTTTGTCTTTAACCACTGGCACCATTAAAACAGACAACATAGAATCAAGTGAACTGTTTACCATGCATGTTTTAAATATTTTTATTTTTTATTTTTGTGATGATATAAAGCAGTCCCATCTAACATATAGTCCATGCGAAATGCTCCGGTACAGTAGGTGGCGGTATGCACCTTTAAAGTCATGGTTGCAATCTTTCCGCACCGACTATCAACCAGGAAGTGAAGCACTTTGGAGAGCAGAGTACAAACAAACACACAGCCGTCACAGACTAACAACTCGCCATGCACAGATTAAAGATCATTTCGGGCCACTTGTCTCCCGCAGGTTCCCGTGAAGACAGGCGGGATTTGTGGAGGACAGAGTGCGGGTCGGCAGCCCGGAGCGGCAGCCCGGAGGACGTGGTGGTGGTCCACGGACTCAGGACCCCTATCGGGAAAGCTAAGAGAGGAGCATTAAAGGTAAGTGTGGTGTGTACACCTGCCTGTTGGGCTAAAGTTCGGGGTCAGAAAGGTAACGATGAGGCTGACGCAGTGAGGGTGAACCTGCGTGATGACGCAGCAAACCATTCTGAGCTACTTTCACTTGAGGATAAAAAATAATAAGAGGTCATTTTAGTTTATAGAGCACTTTTCAGAAAACGTAACAAAGTGCTTTAACGAAGACAATAAAACAGATAAAAACAAGATAACACACCTCACACGTTGGGAATTCTTTACTGGACCCTGATTGGCCTTTAACTGATTAAGTTGTGATGTCACAAATCCTGCAGGTACGTCCAGGTGAGATTTGGAATGAATGGAAAATTCAAAGGGAATGACAAGAATAATATTGTTTATAAAAGAAGATATATTTTGAACCTCTTTATTTTGTATGGAACATTTTATATTCACAAATTCACAAATATTCACAAACGGTCAAAGAAGAAACCACAATTACCACTTTTACCACAAAATTAAAC
Source organism: Lepomis gibbosus (assembly GCA_029875015.1). Taxonomy (NCBI): domain Eukaryota; kingdom Metazoa; phylum Chordata; class Actinopteri; order Centrarchiformes; family Centrarchidae; genus Lepomis; species Lepomis gibbosus. The sequence continues at coordinate 9,458 of JAPMOB010073845.1, read as the reverse complement.
ATTATATTTATACTTTATTTGGTGAAAAGAATGAAAAAGCAGTCAAAACAGTTAAAATATATAAAGATTTAAATATTTTTCTATAGTGCCTTTATTGCTTGTCACATGATACCCCATTGTTCTTTAGTTATAGTTAGTTACGTCATGTTATATTGTTATTATATGTACCTTTGTCTGGCTTATAAAATTAAATAAAGATTCAATTAAAAAAAAGAGATTTGAAAGAGGAGATCAGAGAAACTTTCCTCCTTCAGCAGAAAATGCTGAATGCGCAAAACAGAAAAGAAAGTGGATTTCTTTTATGGTCCTTTAGATCTTCCAGGGGCTGTAGTGGGCTTTATTTTTGAAGATACTAGTATCATATGAAACTACATGACCTAAATAGAGTATTTCTACATTGTTGTAATAGCTCTTACTAATTGTAACTCAGTTATTTGCTCAACCCCTCAGCCTGTTTTTATTTTCTATTTAACTCTCTAACCCTGATTGTACACAGCACTGTAACTTTTGCTGTCCTGTTTTACCCTGTTTTTTTTTAATCCTGTTTTTATTTTCTATTTCACCCTTTTCAAATTTGTATTTTAATGTGTTTTCCCCCTGTGTTGCTTTTATGTTTAATGTAAAGCACTTTGAATTGCCTTGTTGTTGAAATGTGCTATACAAATAAACTTGGCTTGCCTTACCGCCTGCAGTGAAACATCCACCTGCACCACTGTGGTGCAGGTGTTGTAGATTTATTTGAACCCTCCTCGTTTCCTTCAGGACACGACGCCTGACGAGCTGCTGAGTGCGGTGATGGCGGCTGTGCTGAGAGATGTTGGACTGTCGCCCAACAAGCTGGGAGACGTTTGTGTGGGTGAGACGAGACTTTCATTCTTTACATCGTCACCATTTAAGCTTCATCATGACTGAGCACAGCGAGAGATCAACCAGCTCTCTTCTGTTGTCGTTTTGTGTCTGTGGTTGTTTGTCTCTGCTTGTTTTAAATCTTTATAGTTGTTTTGCATCTTTCTGGTTGTTTTGTCCTCTTTTTTTTATAGTTTTGTGTCTCTTTGTAGGTGTTTTATGTCTGTGGTTGTTTGTCTCTCTGGTTATTTTGCATCTCTTTGTAGTCATTTCGTCTCTGCCGTAGATTTTTCCTGCTTTGTTTATTGACCCGTGTGCTGCTGTCTGCAGGTAACGTGCTGCAGCCGGGCGCCGGTGCTCTGATGGCCAGAGTGGCTCACTTCCTCAGGTCAGACTGATCATCATCATCATCACTGATTCTCACGTTGATCGTCTGTCGTTCAGTCGCAGTGTTTCTCACTGCTCTCTGCTTGTTTCAGCGGGTTTCCAGACAGCGTACCCGTCTACACCGTCAACAGACAGTGCTCCTCTGGACTGCAGGCTCTGTTTAACATAGCAGGTAAAAACTGGACTTTACATGTCAATTTATAACTTAAAGAACACGAGAGCAGACTTGATCCTGTTTTTAACCATGTTTCTGCAGGAGCCATCAGGAGCAGATCCATTGACCTGGGCCTCGCGTGTGGGTACGTCTGTCATTAAAATTATAAAAAATACAGTTAGAGTGAAATAAAATAAAGTTTCCTCAGGACCAGCGTGTAAAACTGAGTGTGTGCATGTCTGTGTGTGTCAGTGTGGAGAGCATGTCTCTGCGTTCAATAGGTAATCCAGGAGATTTGAGCTCCAGGCTGATGGACAACGACAAGGCCAGAGACTGCATCATCCCGATGGGGTGAGACCACATACTGCAGGATACTGCATGTTGTATAACCCAGGGAAGGATTGGAGGTCACTGAATTTGAATTAAAGGTTATAAACCTAAATTTAATGCAGTGCCAGAAGCAACAAAATGTACCATCCTGACGTTTGTCTTTACCCAGGTTTGTTAGTTCCTAAATGTACTAGTTACTAAAGGTCGGCCAACAGTGGTTATAAAAAGGCAGATATTTTTAAAGATAACAGAAAGATAAGAGGGTGTTTTGCTTAAAAATGCTTGTCATTAACCGTTGTTCAGGTTATTATCAGGAGTTAATCACATGATATGTTCAGAAAAAAGTGGGCCTAAAAGAGAGAACACATTCGAGAGAGGAGCAGTTATCTTCAGTCTAATGCCTTAATAATGCCGCACTGTTACCAACAAGCTTTTCAAGTAAACTTTCATGAATATAAATGATCTTACATTACCTGGACTTTCTGGATGGAGCCTCCGTGTAAAACGCTGATGTAGTTCCGCCAATAGTTTGAAAAACTTCCTATCGACGGCAGTTAGCTCTGGTTAGCTGGTGTGCCACTACAAATCTTTCATAGAAACCTCAAACATGTGTTAAAACTCTTTGCACAAATGTTTGTTATTATACCAAACCCTGTTAAAGTGGCTGTAGTTTCCAGATGAAAAACAAACCGTTGATAAAGCACACACAACATTTCTGGTAAAATTCCAAAACCTGTTACTTATAATATGTTTGTTTGATCGCTTCACTGATCGGATTAGTTCCTTGCTGCTGTTTTATTGTGATCAGACCTTTGTGCAGTTATTATCAGACGTCGTGTGTGTGTTCCTTCTTTGCTGCAGCATCACCTCAGAGAACGTCGCAGAGAGATTTGGGGTCTCCAGAGAAAAGCAGGACGCCTTCGCTCTCAGTTCTCAGCAAAAGTGAGTGAGCCAAGTTTTTAAAACTCCACAGCTGAGAAGACGGATTGTCTGTGTGTCTGTTATGGTGAACATCCATTTCACTTTTGTTACTATTGATTTAGATTAGAGATCATCTGGTTTCTTACGTTTGCACATTTAACTGTGACTCCTTAATGTTTATGTCAAAGAGCATGTGGTGAGTTTAGGTTTATGAAGCCTTTACGAACATCGTCACTAGTTTCCTGTGATTGCACCTAGATGATGGAAGATTTCTCTCATGTAATTGTATAGCAACACGTGATTATTACATTAACACACGTGCAGGTGGAGGTTCACTCTGACCGCCTTGCAGTTCTGTCACAGCAGCGGAAAAGAAAACACCCAAAATACAGGTTTTACTAAATGTCTGTAGATTTTTCCTAAATTCACCAAAGGTTTGCATTAAATAATTCCTCATTTGCATATTTAAACATTTCAAAATCCTGAAGTACAAAAAAAGAATTGGCTAAACGTTGAAGCTGGTGAAGGTTCACCTGTAGTTTCATACACCACCGTGTTTAACCTCCTGGTTCCCACAGAGCCGCCCGGGCGCAGAGCTCGGGTCTGTTCGACCAGGAGATCGTTCCCGTCACCACCAAGTTGGTAGACGACGAGGGAAAAGAACACGAGGTGAGGGTCAGTAAGGACGATGGGATCAGAGCGGGAACGACTCTGGAAGGACTCCGTAAACTCCGGCCGGCCTTCAAACCCGACGGCAGCACGACGGCAGGTCGGTGTTCAGCTGGGAGCGGCAGGTGAACTGATTCTTCGCTCAGCTGTTAACGACACTATCACACTTTACTGCCTCAGGTAACTCCAGCCAGGTGAGCGACGGAGCAGCGGCCGTGCTGATTGGTCGCAGGTCTGCAGTCGAGGCTCTGGGCCTGCCGGTCCTGGGAGTCCTGAGGGCCAGCGCAGTGGTGGGGGTCCCCCCTGATGTTATGGGTATTGGACCAGCATTCGCCATCCCTGCAGCTCTGGAGCAGGCGGGTAAAGTGTGATCGTGTGTTACTCATGTTGTCAGGACATAAATCTGTTTCTCGCCTTCTTGCACAAAATGCAAGTTCTGATAAGATAAGTCAAAACATTTCAGGGCGCAGACTTGGTTTAAGGTTAGAGTTAGTCTCCAGGACCAGTGTTGGACAAGTTACTCAGAAATTGTAATATATATTACTAGTTACTCATTAAAAAAGTAATATTATTACTTTACTTATTACCGGGTGATAAAAGTAACTAGTTACGTTACTCGTTACATTACTATATTACTTTCCAGTGCTCCACAGAGTGACAGCGCGGCGGGGGAGGGGGAGGTTATATTCTAAATCTGAGCAGGTTTGTGCCGCAGTGTTCATGAGAGAGAGAGGGAGCAAGCAAGGATGTGCTGCATGAAAATGTGCTCCTCAATCAAATATTTTTTAAATCAAAAAAATTAGAAAATCAATATGTGGTGGTCAGCGTGATAATTATTCAAATTAAAGGCTAATTATGGGAAGCACTGCTTTCACTGCCACCCCCAAACAACAGCAGCAAGTAGTTTTACAAAACAACGTTTCTTAACGCCAAAGCCATTAAATCCCGACTTTTAAACAGCTGTTTGCACATGTAGCCTGGTTATAAGAGCGGTCTTCAGTACAAAACGTTACGTTAACGCCGCTCTCTCCCGACGAGTCTGAGCATCAGTGACAGCAGCTGCCGGAGTTTTCTTCTGTAAGTTTCACATCGCTGTGCTGCTTCAGCAGACGCTTCAGTAAATCAGATGTAGAAATGTTTGCAGTTGAAAGCAAAGAGTTTACACCGGGCAACAATGTTCTTTGCATCTTAGACGGTGATGCAATAATGGCAGCAGCTACTTCCAGCTGTGGAAAGAACGCCTCTCCCTCGTTCTACGTTCTTCATTTAGCCTTTGGCTGTTGGCTGACATGACCAGCAAGGTCTGGTGCCGCTGAGCTGTTGCGCATTAACGTGTAAATAAAACTTAAGAAATTTTTCTCTACTGAAATACAATTGTGAGGTACTTTATACTTCACTAGATGTCAGGAGCAGATATCGTATTTTAACTGCACTACATTTGTCTGATAATTTACTTTTTAGATTCAGTTGAGTGGCGTTTTATTGTGGATTAAGACTTTTTTGCTCCCTTGGTGAAATTTACAGTAAAATAAAAAAAGTCCCACCTTTTATCAGCTGCATTATTAAAGTAGTAAAGTCGCAGGCTGTATTTGAAGCCGCTGACTATACTAGTAGTACTGATTTGGCCTAAATGTAGTATGCAGTATGTTAAAAATACCTGGATGTTGTACTGATTAAAAAAAAAAATCTCCAGTCTGCATCAGACCTGACTACCTGGCAGGCTGTGGTCCCCAGTAGAATGTAGCAGGCGGTTTAGAATAAAGCCACAATAGAAGTCAATAAGATGTCATTCTGATACCGGACATTCTAACATTTACTTTTTGTACTTTAAGTATATTTCGCCTCTGTAAAAGAGAAACATCACGTCTACGATGTCACTGTGGCTGCAAAATGAATGTAACCTCCTCAGGTGTCACCCGCTGATATTTCCACAGTGTAAGATTGAAAGTTGTGAAAGTAAATGTTCGTTGTTGGTCAGAGATGAGTTGGGCGTAATGTGTCTCCTACTGAATCATTAATCCTCCAAGAACACGGGCAAGGTTATTAGAGTTTTTATTAGTTTTTATTTCATTTTGCTTTTTTGATTTAAATATCAGTTTAGTTTTAATTAGTTTCAGTGTTTGTTTTAGTCTTTGGAACTCCTGACTTTTCCCGCCATGATGCCAGGCAAAGGGCGTGGACTAAAAACTGTCACAGTACTTGGCTTCTGGAGGCCCTATGAAATAAATCAAGAATGTGGGTTTTTTTATGCATATGTGTTGTTATAATCACTGATGTAGGGACGTCAGAGTCCAGTAAAAGACAAAAATTTATACTATTATTTGTACTTGACTCTGAACCCGTTTCCCTCTGTCAGGGTTAACTGTGGCTGATATCGACGTGTTTGAAATCAATGAGGCCTTTGCCAGTCAGGTGAGTGACCAGACATAGGAGATTTTTCTGTCACTGCTTCTTTTAAAGACTCCCTTCACCTGACAACACACAGAAAACCCACTGCGTCTTCTTGTTTGAGACTTTTGCCTCTGAGATTCCTGCATCCAGTCAAATGTTAATTCTCTTTCTATATCTGTTAGTCTCTCTAGAAACAAGACCCCTGTTACCACATAGACCTTTGTTTCTAGTGAGGTGGGGAAACACAGATCCTAGTGAGATCTGTGGATCGTCTAGAGCAGTGGTTCTCAGAGTGGGCTCCGGGACCCCCAGGGGACCTTAAGAGGGTTTCAGGGGTCCCCAGCAAAAGGGGAATATAATCCCATCTTTAACTAAAGTGAGTGAAGAGTGAATGTATGACTATTTTGGTCATAGGTTTCATACGCTTTCTGTAATAAAACATCTAAAAGTAAAAATGCAATCAAATGTGGGTCTAAATGTCCTTGATGTAAAAAAAAGTTTGAGATTCTGTTTCTGGAACAAGACGTTGAGCTGAAGACAGAAGGGCCGCGACTAACGATTATCTTCATAGTCGACTAATCTGCAGATTATTTTCTCCATTAATCGATTAGTTCGGCCCATAAAATTTTGGCAAATTTTAAAAAGCCAGTCAGCATTTCCCAAAGTCGAGCCCAACATTTTGTCAACAACTCAAAGATGTTCAGTTTAATGTCATAGAGGAACAAAGTTCTGTTGATTATTTTCTCAAGTAATCGATTTGTTGCTCGGCTCATTAAATGTATAAAAGAAACCAGAAAATATTCCCATTTAAGAAGCCGGAATGAGAGAATTTAAACTTTTTTTTCTAAAAAATCACTCAAACCGATCAATTAATTATTAAAATAGTTGGTGATTAATTTAATAGTAAACAACTTATCGATTAATTGACTTATTGTCGCAGCTCTACTCGGTAGAAAAAGAATTCCACTTTGTGTGAATGGGAATATGTTTGTGTCGTTTCCCCGTGTGCTGCTCAGGCGGTGTACTGTGTGGAGAAGCTGGGGATCCCGTTGGAGAAAGTGAATCCCAACGGAGGCGCCATCGCTCTGGGTCATCCTCTGGGCTGCACCGGAGCTCGACAGGTGGTGACGCTGCTGAACGAGCTCAGACGCAGAGGCAGGAGGTTCGTCAGCGCTCAAACACTCATTAAATTACTTAACTACACTTAACAACTAACATGAGATTTCTCACAGTTCCTGTCTTGTGTTTAATTGACCGTAGGGCGCACGGCGTCGTGTCCATGTGCATTGGCACGGGGATGGGAGCCGCTGCCGTCTTTGAATACCCCGGGCCGTAGGAGCAGACGACCGACCAACACTTTGTCACTGTGATTAACCTTTACTATCGGACATGGCGGGTAATCTGTCTGCACGGCTCAGGTGTGATTTCAAAAGCTGTATTTTCAGTAATCGTAAAGATCACGATGTTGAGGCATCTTGGCAACCGATTACAAACGATCAGTAATTGACTCTAATTGCTTTTGCAAACTACCAGAGCTTCATTAACTGTTGTTCCTCGGCGCCGTCCAGATAACGAGCCTTAAAACTGTAGTCAGGTGCTCATATTAATGTTGGTTTTCTCGCTGTAGTCCTCTTTTCATACCGACCACTAAAATATGCTTTCAAATTGATGGGGGACAAAATGTAATCTGAAGCTTCAGCAGGTTGGATTGTTACTTAGCAACAAGTTGATATCTATCAAGGTTGGTGTTTTTAGTATAAAACGTTTTCCTCGAGGGAGAGGAGTTTGTTGTGTACGTAGAGGAGCTGCCAACAAGACTTTATATTCCTAACGTACTCCAACACAACAAACTCCTCTCTCATCTCCACTGTCGTCTTCCTGGAACAAGTCAGCTCTCACAAGATTTGTCCTTGAGTGAGTTTCCTTAGGGATCCTTTCCAGGATGTTGTCAGACACCTGGTATAACAGTCTGAGCCTGTTGCCGGTAACAAGAAGCACTTTTTGGGGACGTGACTTTCACTGGCTGAATTGCCCCAAAGGAATAAGTTGCAGCCGGATGAAGCGTCTAATGCACTGATTCAAAACCTTTTGTACCTTTGAGTTATTTCACACCAACATCAGTAAAAATACAGAAGAGATCATTGAAGGACGACTACAGCAAGAGAAACTGTTTATATGTGCACCCGACTTAATCTTCGACTAAACGCTGCTGTACTTCAGGTGTAAATACTTCGTATAGGAGATACATTTCAAATTGATTAAGTGCCTTCAATTTCATGTTGCTGATCAGACCACCTGGCACAGCCTTCTTTATCCTGCTTTAATGATCCAATAAAAACTGGTCTTATCAACCAGATATGGACTTTTCCTGCTCTGTTTGGTCAGCACATCAGTTTTAAAAATTGCATAGAGAAATACTGAGCTGTTGATGAAGCACACGACATGCTCCCATCAAGCTGAAAAATAATCAATCTGTTAAATAATTCGCACTGCGCCGTAGCTACAGCCCAGCGCGAGTATCGGGACTCTGATCGATACCGTGTTTGATTTACTGTTCAATGTTCCAGCAAATCCGGGGACCAATCCAACGTTTTAATACCAGATATTTCGGCCTCATGCATGTCTACTCGAGTCGGATTCAGCTAACTTGGACTGGGACAAACTTTTCCTGAAGTTTCATTCACAAAACATGTCGACTAAGGAGAAAGTCCTGCTGACAAATAGACTGATAAAAACAGCAGTCAGTCGTCGTGTTAGAGGACCACGTTGTTGTCCTTAAGATTAGAAAATAGAGTACTGTGAGAAAAAGGGGACGGCCGGAAGGTCCCGATTAAGTGTCCTTTTAATGGTGGATATCTGACTAATCCGATACTTACATTTACCTATATGTTGATTAGATAAGCATCTTTAAGTACTTAAATAACAGCTGTAGCTACTTGATCCAAATACTGGTTTTCTCTGTTGAATATCTTGTTATAAAAATAAGCTAAGTTTAAAAGCTTAAATTGTTAATTAGTTATAAAAGGTTTAACTGGAACAAAGCGCCACCTGGAACTGATGGGCTGGAGAGAAGACGTCTCACTCTGAGGCAACAAAAATATCTTGCCCCTTTGGTGAGAAGCAGTCTGTCTGTACGAGGTCCAGAACTCACAGAAAATGATCAATCTAAAAGTAATCGGTTTGCACAGCTGCTTCTTGCACGAGACCCAGTCTGTTACTGTTATCATATCAAACTACAATGACTTTTACCTGTAGAGCTTTGTAAAACTGAGCTGTGAAGAATAACTGTACAAACCTGTACATGCAGAAAAAATAAAAACATTTCCACATGATCTGAGGCAGCAGGATTGTGTTTTACTTTGAAAAAAAACAATGTGCTCAATTCCTCATTTCATTTTCTGTACAAACATGGAAAGAAGCACAACAGTCCAGATCTGCTGTCATCAGCAGGTGAACATTTGCAGCCTGTGATTTCAGGACGAACCAGAGTCTCAGTCTGTCAGGAGAGTTTTTGTTTCTTTACACGAGCTTCTGCTTCTTCCGAGCCTGAAACTGCTCCGTTTTGCTTTTAATGGACTTGATGAGCAGAGACAGACCGGGGTCCATGGATTTCTTCGGCGCCTCAGAGTCATTTTCCCGTCTCTTTGCTGCCTCTTCCTGTTCAGCGGCGGCGGCGGCCTCCTCCTGTGTGGGCGTGACGCTCTGACCGCTCAGCGTGTCCTCCGTCCGGCGCTGCTGCTCCTCTCGTCTGCGCTGCTTC